>CAJNOL010000644.1:5934-115864 GCA_905250125.1 Rotaria sordida | reverse complement strand
AATTATATTAATTTATCAATGTATATTGGATATATGGAAATTATTTTTAGAACAAACATAGATTTTAAATAAATAAATGTCAAGCTTTTGTTTCTTGTGTGTAATTAAATCTTTTTGTTTTGTCAAATATTGAGGCATGATGAATTCTAATGATTAAGAAAATGTATTTCATTCTGATAATTAAACAATTTTTACTAAATTTCAAAAATCAATTTATTATTCTAAACATTATCTTTCTAGTGGTGGCTAGTGATTATGATTGTTTGAGTCAAATGAATACTACTGCCTTGGATAAATATAATCAAATGCGTCGAAAATTAGAACATGTTAATAATTCAGTTCGAACAATGAATGATACAAATTGTAAATATTCGATTAGAATTTTTCATTTATTAAATAAAAATATATTTGTTTATTTTTTATTTTAAGGTACAAAAATGTTATCAACTCATACGCAATTAAATGAAATTGAAGATGCTATGTCTAATTTAGAATCAACTATAATGCATTTAGATGCATATTCACGTTCACTTGAAACTCAAGTGAAAAAATTTGAAAAAACATTTTTAGCAACACGAACTATGTCACCAACAAAAGATTAATAAATGATTTTCTTCTTTGTTGTATTTGTGATTTTTATTTTATTTTATTTTATTTTTTGTTTGTTTTGTAGATGTTACGTCGATTATTGTTTTCTCGATTTTCTCAGTATCGATATTTGTCATCAGTTACTGCTTGGCGTGAAAAACTTTCTCAAGGTCCTTCATTAAAATCATTTATTGAACAAACAGTTGATCAAATACAACATGAATCAACTCTTCCACCATATCTTACACAAAATAATATCGATGATTATGAACCATTTGATCCATTGAAACATCCAAAACGACGTGTTTATTTTGATGTATATGGTTGTCAAATGAATGAAAATGATACTGATATAGCTTATACATTTTTGGATAAACATGGTGGTTATGAACGTGTTCATAATGAAGATGATGCTGATATTGTTTTGTAAATATTAAAGAAAACAATATTGAAATTAAAAAATATATAACTATATAATTTAATCTTTATTTTAGATTAATGACATGTAGTATTCGGTATGTGTATAGATTTTCCTTCTTTCTTTTTTTTCCTATTTGAACAATAAAAAAAAAACTTTATGTAAATAGTGAAGGTGCTGAAAAAAAAATTTGGAAAAAACTTCAATCACTTGGACATAAAAAACGAATACGTTCACCATATGCTCCACCATTTCAAATAGGTGTACTTGGTTGTATGGCTGAACGTTTAAAAGAAAAATTAATTGAACGTGAAAAAATTGTTGATGTTGTTTGTGGTCCAGATGCATATCGATCTTTACCAAATTTACTTGATCAAACACTTTTAATGTCTAATCAAAAAGGTATTAATACACTTTTATCATTAGACGAAACATATGCTGATATAACACCACTTCGATTTGATACAAATAATCGACGAGCATTTGTATCAATTATGCGTGGATGTAATAATATGTGTACTTTTTGTATTGTACCATTTACACGTGGACGAGAACGAAGTAGGTTAGTATAATTGAATAGATATATATATATATATTTAATAAACAGAAGAAAAGAATTTTATCAAATTATTTAAATATTCGACTAATATTGGATCAATCAAAATGATTGCAACATCGAATATTTTGTATGTATTTCAGCACAGACAAATTCTACAGAATGGTTTTAATAATTTTCTTATAAGGCTAGAACTGAAGTCGTGTCTGATGGTCAAATATCCCGTTATTTTGAGTGAAATACAAATGAAAATAATATAATGTCTTCTTTTTTATTTCACACAAATTTTTGCATGATACACTTTATTTTTAAAAAAAAAGTTGAAGTGAAATAATATCAAAACCATGAGAGAAGCCGGAATTTTCGTTCCGGGCTTAAATTAACCTCATTAACTACTATAATAAGCCTTATTTTGGTAATTAGTCGCTACATTCCGGAGTGCTGAGCAGTATGTATTTTCATTAAGACGTACTACTGGGCTGTGGATGTGAGTGTTCGACATCCTTTTGTCATTTAAAAAATCCATCAGCATCATTCTAAGGAACGTTTCATACAAAAATATTAGAGAATTCCACGATTTATGTTTAAAAATATGATTTAAGATTTTATGATTTGTTGGTGATAAAATATATTCAAAATAAACAATATTGTTTTCATTTTTGTTTCTCTTAAAATAATAAGACATTTGACCATCAGACAGTGCTTAAGTTTTAGCTTTATAAAAAAAAAATCATTAAAACAATTTAATGAATATTCTTGTAGAAACTTGAAAAGCACATTTTTTAAATACGAAATTCAACATTATAAGCTTTGTCTCTGTTCAAATATTTTCAAAATACTTTATGTTGTAATCATTTTGACGCACCTGATATATTGATTAGTATTTCAGTTTTCAAAATAATGCTTATTGATAGTATATATTGATTCAATGGCGGATTTGCAGGTAGCACTGAAAATAGTTGTCCATATAATTGTTTAGATTATTTCTCATCTATGTTAATAAATAGTTCGATTTTTTTAAAAAAAAAAAAGATGTCCATAAATCTTAGTGTTTATTCGAGATAAATGAAATTTTCTCAATAATTAAAAATTATTATTTCCTATATTCAATTGATTGTCGTTCGAATAAAAAAAAAATATCAAATTGTTTTCATTTCATAGACCTATGACAAGTATTCTTGATGAGCTTCGTTATCTAGTCGATCTTGGAATAAAAGGTAAAACACATGTCTTTTTCTTTTTGAATCGTTAAATTATTTTAAAAAGATGTAACTTTACTTGGACAAAATGTTAATAGTTATTGTGATAATTCTGAAATGAATATATCATTACATACAACAAAAACATTATCAAGAGGATTTCGAGAAAATTATAAAACAAATCTTGCAAAAGGTATTTTATTTTATTTTATTTTTAGCTTAAATAATTATTTAAATAATCTTATTTCAAATTTTTAGGTTCTATTCGTTTTGCAACTCTACTTGATCAAGCATCAAATATTTCATCTGAACTTCGTATACGTTTTACATCACCACATCCAAAAGATTTTCCCGATGATTTATTATATGTTTGTTAGATTAATATTTTTCTTTTTATATTTTTCTTCTCTTATTATTTTGTTCTTTATTTTAGATAATGCATGATCGTTCAAACATTTGTAAATCAATACATCTACCATGTCAAAGTGGTAGTACACGTATGCTTGGTATGTCTAAATTTGTTTTTGTTTCTTTATTCGAAATATTTAAATCTATATTAATTTTATATATTAGAATTAATGCGTCGTGGTTATACTAAAGAATCTTATTTATCATTAGTCGAACATATTCGTTCAATAATACCTAATATAGCATTATCATCTGATTTTATTGCGGGTTTTTGTAGTGAAACTGAAGATGATCATCATGATACACTTGATGTTATTAATCGTGTACGATATAATTTTATATATTCATTTCCATATTCAATGCGTGAAAAAACTAAAGCACATTATCATTTAAATGATGATATTTCATTTGATATAAAAACTCGACGACATTTAGAAATTCATGAATTATTTCGACATCATGCACATTTAATTAATCAATCATATATAGGTCAAATACAATTATGTCTTGTTGAAGGACCAAGTAAACGTTCACCAGATCATGATGTTGCTGGAAGAAATGATTATAATACAAAAGTAATATTTTCTAAACAATTATTTAATAGTAATGAAATATTACAACCGGGTGATTATGTTGAAGTTCGAATTGATTCAGCAACATCACAATCATTAAAAGGCACACCATTAAAACGAACAACACTTAAAGATTTCAAATCGTTAATAAATACTTATTGTTAATGTTATTTTAGTAAATAGTAAAAGCAAAAAAAAACAACAAACATAAACAAGCAAAAGAAATAGAAATATATAAATACAACGATTAGTTGTATTGATAAAATTTAAATAATTTATATTGATACTAAATAAATATAGAAGAAATTTTTAGGGAAAATACAAGTTCAGTATTGATTCTTCTATTTAATTTCTAATTAAAATCTTATCTCCTATTGAGTCATTTTTTGAATCAATCATAGAAACTATCGATTTGGAATATTAAAGCATTAGATCAAGATAGTTTCAGAATATTGTCTAGAGCCTTTCATAAACTATTAAGTCGAAAAAAAAAATGAAACTTCCTTTCATCATTCCTCGCCTAAATTTTATAAGTAAAAAGTGAAAAAATCTGTTTTTTTTTTATTTACATAGATTGATTATTCTGATGTCGATAAGATAAATATATATACTACTATCAGTATAATCTATTTTCGGAGGGATTTTCAAAAAACATTTTTTTTTCTACAGATGTGAAAGTAACATTTTTCATAACAACTTCAGTCATTTTTGACTCATTCGTGGTGAGTAACATGAAAAGTGGTGTTTCTAGAGTTATTTTATTTTCGATGTAAACTCATAAAAGAACACGATTTTCATGGTTTAAATTTTATTAGAACTAATAGTCAGTCAAAAAGCATTTGTATGGTCGTTTTTGAAATGGTTTCTTATGGATAAAAGATCGGAATCTGTAGTTATTATTATGATCTTCCATTTGGACGAGGCTTTAGCAATAGAAATGGATGATTTCGAGTCGAAATCAGAACTAATGATTCGACGTTATCAAAAGAAAATGACGACCAACTATTCTAACTCGATCCTGGAACTGAAAGATCTCATTTCAATCTGAAAATAGCTACATTTGCAGGTGTGTAATCATAAAATATCTCTAGAGATGACTCATTTTTCAAAAAAATAATCCACAGCTAGTAGATTTTCAGATTTATGTAGGTACAACAACAACATAACTGCGAAAAGCTGTAAAAAAATTAAACTAACAATAAATTCCTTTTTTTTTGTGTTATTTAAGACGAATGGCTCATTCTGGATTTCGAGATTGAAATGACTTTGCCCAAGTTTAACTATACCGATGTCATAATTAGCACTTATTTAAGTTACTGTCGTGGTTGACTCAACACTAACTCGACTAAATGAGTGTTAGAATTAATCAGTTTTCGATATTAATCAATTAGATTTTTGATATTCAAAAAATAAAAATAAATATTTCTTAAGTATGTACATAATAAATTTATTTATCATTGTTTGATTTGACAAAATCTGAGATTGTATAAATATAGAAATATTATTGTATGTGACTTTTTCTTTTATTTCGAGAATTTCTAAGTATATTGTTTAATGATATAATTAATCTCTTAAAAACACGTAACAATGTTAACATTCCAAGAAAGAAACCTACAAATAGAAATATTCAAAAAAAGCTTGTGAAGGCAGCTCCTCTACGATTGAAATGTGGAATTCACATGCATATTCATACATTAAACGTTTTCTTACTATTTGTAGTATACACCTTAATACCTGGATTCTACATTCTTTCGTTTGTTTATTCCTCCTTTTTATCTAAACATTCAAGCCAATGTTATTCGCTATGCAAACCTCTTATTTTTGTTTGCGTAATTACAAATGACGGTAGTATGACAATGATTAATTACACCTGCTGGCTATATGGGGGAAGGCCCGAAGCTTTGACGTAATATGTATACTCACTATTTTCTTCAATGTTCTAAAATCAATTAAATTTCAAAATAATCTCAGGACATACTATTTGATATGCTTTTAGCCAAAAAAGAAACAAAGAACAATACCTACAAATATTCCCTATTAGTTTAATTAAATTTGAAATATTTTTTTCATCGAATAGAATAATTTTCTAGATATAACTTATATACGACAAAAAAAATTTCATGTAAAACAACTTTTTTTTGTTCGATTCATCAACAAAACATAAAAACAAAAATAAAAGAATTCATGTCATTTATTTCATTTACATCTCCATATTTTACTTCATTAAATCTTATTGATAATCATCTACTTGAACGTTTTGAACGTGCTGGAATTAAAAATTTAATAGATCTATCAGCATATACATCACTTGAACTTTCATTTAAATTTCGTTTATCAATTTTTAATGCTGAAGAAATTCTTGAAAAATTATTTTCAATATTGTCAATACAATCAAAAAATGTCTATGATATGTTAATAGAAACATCATCATTATATATTCCAACAACATTACCAACACTTAATCATTATCTCAATGGTGGTCTACGACGTGGTTTACTTATTGAATTATGTGGATCATGGGGTAGATAATAAATAGAACGAATAATGGATGCACTGAAAGTTTTATTTCCGAATCTATGTTTAGAATTTTTGTGAAACTCATAGGTCAGAAGTTATAAGCAAATCTTTGAAAAGCGTGAAAATACAGTTTGAATGATTGCCGGTACTTAATAGAACGTCAAGGATATAGAAAGAGCAAACATTTCTCGACTAATTGATATCCTCCTGATCATTAGGTTTCTACAAACCTTGTCTCTCGGTTGCTTCTGGTTGATAGCTGTAAGATTCTCAATTCTTGTTTGACTCTGTAGAAGAGACAGTGTCGACTATAATGCTGTAAAAAAAATCGCTAATAGAACGTATGAAAAAAGAGACATCACTACTGATAAGAAAGTCTATTATTCAGAAATTCAAAAGATTTGCTCATAACTTCTGACTTATGATATTCACAAAAATTCTGAACATTGATTTGGAAAGAACATGAAATTCTAATTCTAACTAAGTATTTGATACTTTCTGTTGATCTTATTTTAACCGATCGAAAAATGAAGAAACATTTTTTTCGAAAAAATTTCGATACATCCATTAGATGTATTTTCTTTTTGTTTCGATTTCTTTTGAAATAAATAGGTAGTGGTAAAACACAATTTTGTCTTCATCTTACTGCTCAATGTTGTTTAATGGGTTTACGTTCAATTTATATTGATACTGAACATACATTTTCATCTGATCGTCTTTTAAATATGATTAGTGATTTTAATAGTAAACAAGAACATTTACTTGAACTTGTTCGTACAGAAACTATTTTTGATTCGGATTCATTAATGAATATATTAACACAAATTGAAAATGAATTAGAAGATGAATTTAAAAATAATGCAATAGATCAATGTCCTATTTTATTAATTATTGATTCAATTGCTGCTCCATTAAGAATGTCTACTATTGGTTATAATCGAGATAATACTCTATTATTATTTACTGATTGTGCTAAACGACTCGCTACACGATATAATCTTCTTGTTTTAGGTAACATTAAAAAAAGAATATATAAATTCTAATGAGTTTTTTTTTTGTAAAATATGATTTAAAAGGAGTCGTGAAGTACGGGAGCAGAAATTTGAACATCTACCGTCCCTACAGACATCTTAGCAATAAATCATCACAAATTGTATATCAATAACATCTCGTTCTAATCTATGAACTATTTTCTTATTGAATTTCTGAAGAGTATGATGAAGAAATGTGTTTCAAAATAGATAGAATAAAACAATTTTTCATTGATTAGTAAGAACAATTACATTGTGTTTCATATTTTACTTGCACAGAGAATGCTCTAACAGCTTTGTTTTTATATATGAGTTAATATTTATTTTTCTTCAGTGACAAATCAAGTTACAACAAAACGTCGTTCAAATGTTTTAACAGAAAAATCTGATGAACATTTATCATTAACTACAAATAAAAATATAGGAAATGATTTTTATATGAGTGTTGCTCTTGGTAAAGCTTGGTCATATTCTGTAAATATTCGTCTTGCTATATCATATCAAGGTGATACACGTCGACAACTTATTGTTGGTAAATCAATTGAATCACCTGGTTATACAATACCATTTCGAATATTAACCAATGGTTTAGAAGAAATCGAAGAAAATAGAAATATTAATACTGAAAAAAAACCTTTGAAAAAAAATCTAATACCACAATTAATTCAAGCTGATGAAATGCATCTTATTGGAAAACAATTACGACCTTGAAAAACAAAAGAAAAACATTGATCTATTACATTTTATTATTTCTATTTTTATTTTAAATAAAATGAACCTTGATCGAAAAATTCATATACTTAACAGTATTCGATTAAAAACAATAGGAAAAAAAACTAAACAAAATTAACAAACTAAAAGAAACTTCACCTTGAAATAGATAAAAAAACCAGTTCAAATTCTTATAAATTTACATTTATATTTTTAAGCCCATCGGCCAATAATAGCCATAGCTATAACACCTAGATATAATGCTACAAAATATAATAATTTTAATCTATTACGTAATAAATGAAATTCAGTTGCATGAGGACCCATTTCAGCTGTAATTAAATTGACTATAGCTACATAAATAAGAATTCCAGCTGCGAATGAATCTAAGATACCAGTAACAAGTAATGAAGAAACTGATTTTGGATTGTATGTACCAGAATGAATACCAATACCAATAGCAATGCCAACAGGTGTTGTAAATGAAAAAAAAATAATCATAAACAACGCTGATTTAATGGAAATTTTCTTTGAACGAGCAATTTGTGCACCAAGAGCAATTGCTTCAAAAAATTGATGGAAACAAAGTGCAATGAATAGAGGAACGAATGATTCAGTTGTGGTACCCAATGTTAAACCAATAAGAATCGAATGAAGAGCTATGCCAAATTCAAGTAAATAAGCACTTATTTTATTTTCTTCACCTTCATCTTGAAAAATTGCACCATGACAATGTCCTGATGATGGTTCACAATGTTCTATTGATGGAAGTTCAAATTCGACGGATGGTATTTCAATTACTATGCAATCATTTTGATTGTTATGTGCTGATACTTCAGTGTTACTAGGAACTTTTTCTATGGTTGTAGATTCATCATTATGATTATGCTTTTTTTTCTTCTTGTTAGGTTTTTCAATATTTTCAATAATTTGTTCTACATTTTCAGGTTCTTCTGCTTTAATATTGATTTCTTGTATATTTTCAATATCATAAACTTTATCATTCATACATTTTTTCTTTCGAGGCTTTTTTATCTTATTATTTACGTTTTCCATAGATACAGGTTCAACAATTTCATTAGTAGTTTGTTCCATCTCTGTAAATTCGGCTGTTTTATTATCTCCATATTCTTGTTTCGTTATTTCATTGGCATCATCCTTTATTGTTACATGAGCATGTCCATGTATCATTGAACGTAATCGTTGATGAGCTAAGAATTCAATTAATTGCATAATAAGAACAGCTAACATAGCAAAAAGACCAGCATAAGCACCATATACATTCCAAGACTCAGGTAAACAAGGATCAGTCAAAGTTTCCATTGCATCGGGTAATATATGAATAAAACCTGTTGCTAATACAACTCTAAGATAATAAAATAGATAAGAAACTAAAACAAAATTGTAAAAATTTATTTTTTTTTCTTGAACTTACCCACTACCAAAAAATTTTCCTGTATTGATAATAATTGGATTAATATATAAAAATTTAACTCGTGCTGATGCAACCGAAAGAGAAGCACCAAAAAATGAAACAACTAATAGTACAAAAATAGATACGATATGAAGTGCCAAATTGTAAGATTTCTCAATTTCTTCATCAGTTGGGAAACATTCATTTTGTTCTGTTGTAGTAGTGGTACTAATGTTTGCCATCTTCAACAATAATCTTATATTTGTAATATGTTACTTTTGATGAATAATATATTTTTCTGACGTCTTGTTGTCCCTCGTGATAATACTTATATGTATCCGACTAGTCTTATACGGACGCTTGCATTTCGCTCTCTTCTTCTTTTCTCTATCGTCTGCCGATAGGAGGAGATAGATGCGCAGATACCTGTACTAGTTGGTTTTTTTATTTTTGTTTACATTACTCGTCCATGTATTCGCTTACCTTTTTTTTTTTGTTACCTAAAAGTCGTATGTGAAGGTGATTTATAGTTGACTATGAATGCGCACGTTTTTTAAGAGAACACTGTTATTGTACCTTTTTTGTCGATAATACCTTCTCTCTTCGTTTCTCTCTTTATGAATATATTATTTTCTTTCTTTTTTTTTATATATTTTCTAGTGATATTGTTTATTAAGTTATTTTTACATCTTTCTCTTTTTTTTCCGCTAGTAAGCACAATATGTAATTACAGGCAGTTTTTTGTAATGAATTATTACAATAGTTATATGTAAAAGTTTTTTTCTTTTGTTGTTTTGTTTTTTCAGGATAGTCTGACAGTAGTAAATGTAAATGCTATTTCAGATTTAGCTTCAAGAATAAGATCATAACGTAGGCGTGACCCAAGAGAACGTGCTTTACTATCATAAAATAAACATATCATTGATAAATGACACATAGATTTAAATCGAATATTAACTTTTCGTTGTTTAAAATTTTGTATTAAAACATTAGTTGTTATTAATGATGAATTTGTTGTTCGATTAATTGTTAATGTACGATTGTATACAAACATAATATCAGAATCTTGTCCTAATTCAAATTCATATTTTTCTAATTCAGCTAATGTTGGTAAATGCCATTCACCTGTAAGTACATTCGATGTTGAATCATAAACAAGAAGTTGACCAGTTGGTAGAAATGAAGAACTATTTGATAATTGATAAAGAGGTTGAAATTTATGTTTACCAGATATAATTGATGTAATACTATTTGTTATTGGTGATGGTATAGTTAAAATAAGATTATAAGTAAAATAAACTTGTATATTAATATTTGGTAAAAGAATAGGTAAAGTTAAAATTGAATAAGGTTCAATTTTTAATGAATTATTAATAAGAGAAAATAAATGAATACCACTATAATCAATATTATTTTGTAATAAAATAGTTGTAGCAATTAATGATGAACTTTTACTAGATCCAAATGCAAGATTAATATTACCTGCCATCAAATGAGTTAAATTAAAATAATAATTTAATGGACTTAAATTAATAATATCAGCTAAAATTTGAAATTTTATTTGACCATTAGAAAATGTTTGTAATGTATAACGAGTATTCCATCGAAGACTATTAACAATATAAGTAACAATTAAAGAAAGATTTGTTGGTACTGGATAAAAAGAAACTTCATAGATTGGACTTAATTGAGGTTCAGAAGAATATTCAATAAGATCAGATTGAATACGAAAATAATGTCCTGTTTCTATTTCACGTACAATTGAATATTCATTATCATGTTTAATTAATTCACAAGGTATAGAAAGTTTTTGTTCCGAATATTTTCGTACAAAGATTTTTTTACCTGAAAATAAATAAAATTCATAAAAATAAAACAAAAATCATATTGAAAATTATCTATAGTTAATTGCAAACCTGTCATATTAACATTAATTCGAACGATTCGACGTTCGAAAAACATTGTAATATTGTTACTTGCGGATGGTGTTTGTAGTATTATACTTTCATGTTTGATATTATCCCAATCAATCTGTCGAAAACGAAGTGGTCCATTGTATATTTGACGAATTTCAGCAAATGAATCATAAAGCCGAACAGTACTATTAGATAATGTACTTTGCATAGTACACATAGTCAATACACTAAAAACGATCACGAGAAACAGCATTGTCATTATCTTCAAAAACTTTCTGTTGAATGAATGAATGAATGAATAAAATTGTCTATATGTTTGATCAATTAGAAAATACGATATTTACATTACTTGACCTATGCAAATAAACTACATATGATATCTGATACTAAAAAACATGTTGTCCTTCGTTGTCGATAATATTGTACGTGTTAGAAGAATGATAATATGGCTATTTAATCCTCTAGATATTTATAATCGTATTCATGTTGATGCGATTGAAAGGAAAACAATATGAAAAGAGCTTATTTGACATTTTTTTTTCATGTTCTATGAGTAATTTGACGAATATATGTCTTTATATTGTCTTTTGTTTTGAACTAAAACGAAATTAAAGTCGTCAACAAATAACATCAAAATATAAATCAGTCAAAACAGAGACGAGATCGATTTAGTTTGAAGATAATGAGAAATTATCGTATAATCTACTGTTAATGTTATATCATAAGAAATAGTAAAATTATTACATAGATAAGATTAATGATGTCATTCATGCACATTACTTCTCAGGTTTAAGTTTTTGATTTCATATCTATGTTTTTGAAACATATTCTCATTTCATGTTTCATACAATCCAACGTGATTGAAAATATTATAATAACCTATAATCTGACTTTTTATTGATTTGATACACAATGTATGACCCTACAAAAATGTTATCTGTACTCATCAAACGAATTTTTTTTGTTTACATCAAACCTAGAGTATTGGTATTTTGTCAACTGTAACGAGAGAAAATGACAGATAGAGTGATTAGTTTTAATGTAAATACCATTGAAATTTGAGTTATGCAATAACATGTCCTTACATGTCTGTGTGTCTCAATGCATATTTTACAGTTGAAGAAGATATTTATGAAAACTAAATGTAACTAAAAACTGTGCAAGCGTTTCTTTTAGATTTATTTGTTGACTGTTTATTGGTATAAATAATCGAATAGTTTGTATTGTTGAAAATATATGTTGAAGTTAATTCGTTCAGTAGCAGTTTCTATTTTTGATATTATGACAATAAATTCTTTAGAAATAATATATAACTGAGAAGAATAATTTTTCATAATGTATTCAAAGAAATTTACAAATGTTTAAATACTATATCTATATCTATGAAATCATAGAATGAAAAACAAAACATTTGAGTTTCAATAGACACAGGATAGAGAATTTTCTCAATTGATCTAAAATATTCTGTATATAACATTGAACTTGGTGAGGACTACTCTATATAAATCAATAAAAGTCTGCAAAAAACAATACGACATCTTAGTTAAACAATTGAACCACGTATTAATCCTGTAAACATGAAAATTTTAATTTGAAAAACAAAAAAATAATCATTTTCAAAGTAACAAGTTCTGTATGGAATGATTTCTATTACGCTCTGCATCTGATTATTTCCATGTGATCATAAAATTTTTTTCTATCATGATACGCTTCGCTTCTTCTCATTTTCTCTATGATTAGGCTTATGTATTGAATTTTTGTTTTTCTGTCATACTTTTTCTTCACATAGAGTGTTGAAATTTTTATCGCATATATATCTAATCAGGGTATTTTATTTGTGAAAGTTTTAGTCCTCTATCTATAACTACTGATGAAATAATTACATCGACAAAATTGAAATATATAAATTTTCGCATTCAGTTTTTGAATTTTATTTTGACAGTGAAAATAATGCAAAAATCAAATACGCAAATTTATATATTTCAATCTTGTCGATGTATTTCGTCAGTAATTTTAGCTTGAGAACTGAAACTTTTACAAATAAAATATCTTGATTAGATATATATGTGATAAAAAATTTCAACTCTCTATGTCAAAGAAAAAGTGTAAAAAATATCATTAACAATTTATCTTCAGTTAATTATGGAACATCTTTTATATGCTTGATTTTTCTTTCTTTTTTTCTGTTCTTCTTTTTGTTATGTCATTCTATGGACTGTCTGCTCTTTCTTTTCTTATGTCATTCTAGGGTCTCTCTTCTTTTCTTTTCATGCTTTATATGATTGTTTAATCATTGCAAAGGCTGATGTCTAGACACATATACGGCAATAAATTATAATTTAGAAAAATATTTTACAAATCCAAAGTTAAAGGTTGAAATCGTTTTTTAACTGTCTCAAAAGTAGAATATATATAACTGGATGCAATTTGATTCATTTGTAATATCATTATGTATAAAAATTTTTCTTATTGAGGTAGTTTACGACTAATATCTTCATGAAGTAATAGTAAATTTTGGGAATTTTTAACTAGATTCAGTTCAGTTTAAAAAAAAATAATACGAACCAAACCCATCTCTGTCACACAATGAAATTTCTACTAGAATAAACCATTCTGTTCATATTTACAACAAAGCACATTCGATTCAACCGACAAAACGGCAAATTTTTCAGAATAGATAACAATTCTGACTGATCATATGTTTTTGAAACAAAAAACAACAACAGTTTTACAACGTTTATGAAAGTTTATCATTATATTTGAAGTTCAATCAATTAGAGCATACGTTTCTATTGTATGTTCAAAAAAAATGTTATGTACTACGCTTGTATTTGATAAAGTTTTAAAACGAAATCAAGTATAAAACAAAATTCTATTACAGAAATTTCAAACTAGGATTCATTAATAAGTTGTTTTTTCTTCAATATAGAGGACAAAAAGAATCTGAATATTCAAATTGTTCGAATAATTTTTGTCAATATTCAAACCTTTGAGAATGTAAAGTCAAACTTTAGGAGTTGTTGTATCACAATCCTTGATCATGATCTTTATTGAGCTAGTTCATATCGATGGAATGTTAGTATCTCATGTAAAACATAGATTTATGTAAGAGAGAGTAAAGGAGAAAGATAAAAACAGGAAATAAAAACTGACAGAGAAAAAGAAAAAAAGAGAAAGTAACATTGTTAGTAAGAGAATAAATTGTTTTAAAAAATTTAAATGAAAAATTATTTTATTATAATAAAAAGTATTGCAATTTGTAAAGAACGTAACTTTTTGATTAGAGAAAGTTTTTGAATTTAATAGAACTACTGTAATTTGTATCGGATGCAAGCTTGTTGTTAAATGAAGATTTTTCGTTATAAGAAAAATTACTGAACTTTATTGATGACATGAGTTTTTGTTCGATACAGATTGATTATCTGAAAGGATATGCTGCAATATATAGGTAATGTGAACTTTTAATTAAAAAAAAAACTTTGATCAAGATAGATTTGAAGTAATATGTAGACAGGTTTACAAGGTATAAAGAACGATACAATGCTTTTTCTATAAATAGTAATTATCAAGTATTAGATGAGATAAAATTATATGCGTATATTCGGGGGCTTCCCCATAAAAGAAATCCAATTTTGACTAAATTTATCGATTTATAACTCATTAGATAATGCAAAGTGTATATTTTCGAATGCACTATAGATTATTGATTTTATATTAAGATTTAAGAAGGTTACATAGTATTTTTTTAACTCATCCACAGAAAAAATGAACTTTTTGTTCTAAAAGTTTAATTATTGTTGTTGGTATCTCGGTAGACGTAGTTTATTTATATGAAAACAAAAAAAAATTATCTTTTACATCTTCATGTACGTTTATTTGATTCGTGTTAATCAATGAACTATGAAAAATTACTCAAAAATCCTTTTTATATCAGCTTATGGAGGAGGTAGTCTTGAATTATAGTGTTGAAACTTATTTTTCATTTTTCTCAAATCCTTTTTTTTCTAGTATACTATTTACACAAGCAAACCTTTCTTAATAACGACTCAATATAAAAGTGATAACTTTTTTTTTATTACACAGCAGACAGTTAGGAATGGGTCATAATAGAGCTTGATTTTTGAACTTCTCTTTTGCTGAAATAAAAAACTTAGATCTTTGATTTTCATTCGCGATTTTTTTGGGCCATAAATTTGAGAAGTTTTCAAAAAATCAAGTGCCCTGTTACGACCTAATCCTAAGTATACTTTACGATTTAAAAACCGCCCGATATATTAGCTCATATCCTCATTTTGAATACCTTGCCCGCGTAAAGAGTACTTTCGACCAATGAATCGAATATAACTTATGAATAGCTTGAAAATTTGAGGAGATATTTTGCTCACAATTTATACTAGCTAAGACTAAGATTCTCTGAAATTTTGGTTGAAATCGGATGAAAAATAAAAATGTTTACTTCTGAGGCGTGGGTTCTTCTTAACATGTCTTGAAAGCAATCAAAGTCTTAAAATAAATTATTATTATCGTTCGGATATAAGATGGATTTGGTGAAAGAGAACTAGATATTTACGGTAGATACTGACTATCTGATTGTTGTTTTTTTTCTGTTATTGATAAACTAATACTCATAATGCATGAACAAGGATAATCGATTTGGGCTTAGTTATGAAGGATTTTAATTAAACTCAAAGCGAGTTTTCAAAGAGGTCTCTATCATAATTTATAGTGGTAATTCAATTTTTATTGCGAGTGTAAGGTGAGTGGATGCAGGTGTGTTTCTGAAGAAAAATCACTCATCAACATATATATTTCAAATTCGTGTTTTTTTGAATGTCATTTTCTGTATTTTTATTTTTGTAATAACAATTATGTCTGGCAAACTCTATAAATTGCAGTTAATTAAGAAGAAAGAGAAAAGAACAGTAGTTTAGGACGCTGTACAAATTACAGCTCATTAAGGCCTCCTTCCACCTCCAAAAATCATATTTTTCGGAAAAATATCAAAGTTGAGTTTTTGTTGTAGGAAGATGCGTCGAAATGTTCTCTTTCAGGTTATGTCTTGAATTTCAGAAAATAAGCAAGTTTTAGTTGTTCTCAGTCATCTTTTTTTGTAACTACGCAGCCTTTTTTTGAGACTTCCATGAGTTTTCTGGAGACTCTCACCGATTTTCGGAATTTCCGTAGAAAATTAATTATACTATCGTGTTCAGCATGTCAAGTTACGTTTGTGTTCAAATTTTCACAAAGAAATGTGGTTACTGTGATGAGTTATAAAAGTTTTTTGGTCTACAGTGACACCTATAGTGACACATACCTTCGTTATTAAAAATCTTCTCTCCTGTTTATCCAACGGTCGAAAATTCTGAAATTTTGACTATGAAGATTTCTCTTCACGCTTGGTGTGCTACCACTGTCAGATTTCAATAAAACCTCTAGGACTCTTATTTTCTTCACATTGTGTGTAACAACGGTTTTGAACTTGTTCATCGATTTTCTCAGAATTGTTTTTTACGGAAGTGGTCGATCTCGGAACAAATTTTTTTTCAATATACTGCAACCTAGAGAGCTATGGTTTTTTTTAATCGATAGATACGTGCATAGTGTTTCAGATGAAGGACAGGGATTTTACATTTAATCCTCAATAGAAGAGTAACCATGAGTTTTCTGAAAAATCTTGCTTAGGATTTTTAGAATTTGAAAATTTTGACAATCTCAAAAATTAAAAAAAAATTAAAATTAAAAAATCCCTTCCCTTCATCCGAAGCAGCAACGAGTAGATTCTTCATGAAGTATATAAATACTATTCATGTTTGTTTTCTTTTTCCTGCAAAATTTCTTTCCTCTAGCATTTTCGTGCCGATGAATATGTATATCCTTCAAGTAGAAGTGATATACAAATAAATGTCGAATCTTTATTTACGTATGTTCAGGTAGTGAATTATTCTACGTTGTTATAAACTAGAATCAAGTCATTTTCGAATAATAAATTTTTTGGAGTTCTTCAATCGATCTTAATGATGAAGTGCTTACCAAACATTTTCCATACCATAAAAGATATTGAATAATTGTAAGTTTGATATTTCTTTTGTTACCTTCAATTATAAAACAAAAACTTAGTCTACCATCATTTGATGAAATATATTAATTGTGCGTAGTTCTTATTGTCTGGAGTTTTTACACAACTGCTTCTATCCATTGTATTCAATGCAGTTAATACGAGCACAACTCGCTCATCGCTCTTATTGTAAGTTAATCAAAAAATTAATCGTCTCACTCTAAAATCGAATACATGTACAGAATCAATGAAATTTATTGCGTTCGATACAGAATTGAAACCGAATGTGATCATCAACCAAACCTAATATCTTTATTCTGGTTATTTTCTTTAGCCAGATCATTTCAATTGTTACACAATGCTCCTTTGTAAATGTAATAGGATGATTAACACCATGAGATTTCACTCAAATCTGTAGCAGATTTTGGCTATCAGTAAATATTTGTTTATTCTAAACGATTGATAGTTTATCAAGATAAGTTTCGTTTATTATTAAAATAATATATTGTCGAACAGATCAATAGAGATTGTTCATTTCTTTCAACTATCATGTATATATTTGGATCATAAAACTCCGATGAAAAATTTTTTTGTAAAAACAACATTCCAACGCCAACTTTCAGAAAGAAAATGCTATCTTTTGCGTGTAAACGCACTTATAAGAAATCCGTTTTTTTTTGTTGAAAAAGCAAATTGTTCATTAACGCGTTAGAATACATTTTTTTTACAGACAAGCTAAATAAATATTCACATTCGTATTATGAGTAAAACTGCCGTTCTATGAAGTGAAGCTTGCTATCGTTTAGGCAAATATTTTGCAGTATCAGACTCAAAAATATATCGCTTAAAGAGATCTTTTGTAGATATGAGTTTTATGAGTATTGTGTAGCAGAATATATTTTAATATTACGAAAGAGAGAAATAGTTGTGTAACAAAAAATAAAGTAATGCAGATGAATTAGAACAACAACGGTCCATTTTTACTTTAATCACATCTTCATGATGATTGGTGTGTTTTTGCACACACACAGCATTGCATGAAGATAAGAGCGCGTTGATCAAAGTGAAAATGTTCCTAAAAGTTCGAATATGTGTATAGCATTCATTCAA
Organism: Rotaria sordida; assembly: GCA_905250125.1. Taxonomy (NCBI): domain Eukaryota; kingdom Metazoa; phylum Rotifera; class Eurotatoria; order Philodinida; family Philodinidae; genus Rotaria; species Rotaria sordida. The sequence goes on along the minus strand of CAJNOL010000644.1, from coordinate 97,369 downwards.
CGAATAATGCTCATTGATATACATAGCTTCTTTCGTTCTCTTTAAATACATTTGGCAAGCAATACAGATAATAACTATGATCTTTCATTCTCATTGTCTCTTTTTTTTTCGTCTTTTCACATATTTTCTTTTCTTCTATTCCTTAAACAAGCAACTTCATATATCGTAAAAGCATATATCGATTTTTTCTTTCTTTTATGTTCGTTTTATATAATTGATGAACATATTATGTTACAATGAAGTTGAGTCGAACTAAACAAAGACACATACAGTATTTTTGTTAGATAATTTTTTTTTATAAAAATATTTGTGTTTTTCTGCTTATTGATTAAAAGATTCTTTTTGATGGGTTCTTAGTCGCCCTTTTACAATCTTCTAAATTACCTGACAATAGATAGCATCCATAGAGATAAATGATATACATATACCGGGTGGCCCAAAATTAAGGAAAAATAATGAGTATCCTAGAATAACTGATGAAAAACGGTTAATGATATTTTTCATACTTTTTATTGATGTAAAGAACTGAAATTTTTATTACATATATATCTAATTAACACCTTTTATTTCTGAAAGTTTTAGCTCTCTACATCAATAAAAAGTATGAAAAATATCATTAACAGTTTTTCATCAGTTATTATTAGATACCCATTATTTTTCCTTACTTTTGGACCACCCGGTATATTTGTTCCGCAGAGATGTTGAGTTTCATCCAAAAACGAATTCATATTATTATTAGAAAAAAAAAACCAAAAATTTATAGAAAATTTATCTAATGGAGTATGGGTATAAGGCTCTAAGTATAAGAATATAGGTATAAAAGTATATGGGTAAGCATATAGACATAAGGGTATAGAGGTAAAAGCATAGGTATAAGGGTATAGTGGTAAAGCTATAGGAATAAGAGTATAGATACAAAAATATAGGCATAAAAGGGTATACATATAAGGGTATAGGGATAAAGACAGATATACGGGTATCGAAGTAAAGATATAGATGTAAGGTTTTAGAGGGTAAGTATATAGGGATAAGAATATCGATATATATATATATATCGATACCATTATTCCTATATCCTCACACCTATAGTCTGATAAGGATGAGCAGATAGAAGCAGATTTCTGCAGGAAAAAAATCTGTTCTCAAACAACTTGTTTGTATATTTAGTGGAAACATAACGCATTTAAACGCAAATTTTCTTTTCATGGAAGAGCTGATTTAATTAAAAATTCACAAGTTTTATATTAAATATTTCATTTATTTTCAGAACAAGTTTGATAAAAGCTTAACCAGTACAACTTTATCGATAGTGCTGATCTTTTATAGCGTCTGTTGTTTATTGTATAGAATTTCATTAATGCTCATATTCTAAACAAAAGATATATTACCGAATCTATATCTATGAAAAGAATCTTTGATATTTTGTACAGACCTAACAAACCTAAAAACAATTTCACAGTATGAGAATCTTTCTACATTGGGTGCGCTAAGTCCGTGCGAAGCTTCAAAAGTTCTTTCTTAGGAGACAGATTCGGTAATGTAGTTTTCTTGTTAGAGTATAGACACATGTTCTGTATATATTTGTTAATTACTATGCGTTTTTATTCGTTGCAAGAGTTGGTTGTTATTCCAACTAATATGATGAATTGCATTTTGGACTTTTTATTATTGGTTTCTTTTTCTGTCTTATCTATTTGTTGTTTTTTCCATGCAGTGTGAAGATAACTGTAAAGGACAAGATTAATATAGACTAACATAAATAACTCTTCGGTATTTTGTTTTATGATACGGACAAAAAACCTAATATATTATATGTCATCCTACTTTTTTCTTATCAACCATTAGCGAAAAGACATATATCATAGCGTGCTTAGTGTTTATATGATATATTCTGCAAAGAATCGATTCCAGAACCTAGACGTCTGTCGCATGTAGGCAGATATCAACATTGCCGAAAAGAAAAAATATATTATTTCAGTCAACTATTTCTCTTTCTCATTGCTACTAGTGTTTAACTCAAGTGTGGACTGGTATATCATTGTTGACGGCAAAATGATATCTAAACTCGCTTTTCTTACTACGATTTTCTACAGTAAGCTAAAATATAAATACAAAAGAAAAATTTTAAATTATATTTGTAGTAGTATTAATTCAATTGGATTTAAGTGCAGGCAAGATTTGTTATCAATGTGACGATTTACATCCATCTAGCAGATTCAAATTCTGGGGTGACAAAATAACAAAATGTACTGGTGTTCCGTTTGACAAATATATTACGAGAACTTCAAGAGCATTTGGTGCTGCTGTTTTAACATGCTATACGGTAATACTATTTTCTAAATCATATCACAAACAGTATTAATATTTACCTTCACCACTATGATTAAGTGGTTACATTGCCTTGTTTCTCGTTCTCTTCCCACATATTGTGTTTGTATCTCGGCATCATCAACAATGAAATGACCCTGGATAAATCATAAACAGTTGTCTGCTTTACATTACTTGTTCCATAGAACGCTGACAACGTAGTGACATATATCGTTTCTTATGATTAATATCCAATTGAATTATACTGTTTATCGAGAACTGAGCGAGAGAACTCTGAGTTACGCTAGTCTTTTATCCAAAGCTACAGCTAGTAATGGTTGTAAGAAAGATATCGGACTAATAAATCTACTTCTGGACAATACTCTACACCACACACTATCCGAAACTGGAAGTATTCTTCCTTCTTTCCAATATTCATTTTTTTTTACATATATAGAAAAATGAGATTGATTTTCATGATTTTAATTCTTTGTAAATTTATTGTTGATTGAAATTATCAATAGTGTGTTTGAATTATGTATATATTACAATAGATGATAATTTAGAACTATTAATTTATTTTCCTTTTTTTTTTTAATCTATAAAGAAATTCGATGAATCAGGTGCCGTCATTAAACGAGATGCATATGGACTTGGTGAAACATTTGACAAAAACGTTAAATGTCGTGATCGATTTCATACATGCTGCAGTAAACCACTTTGCAACAAACACACGAAAGCACCTTGTCCACCACCAGGTAATTATCCATTATATTATGTTTTTATTTCCACGAAAAAAAGAATTTCTTTTATTTTATAGAACGAATCACAGAAAAGAAAGAAGTAAAAGCTTGTTATCAATGTAAAGGTGCAGAAAATTGCAGACCAGAAAATCTTGAAGGATCCGAAATTCGTACTTCTGCTGCTTTTGGTAGCACGAATTTATATTGTTATACGGTATATAAAAAAAAACAATATACATTTCTTTTTTACTATTGAATTAATATTTTGTGTTTGTTTTATATTTGATAGAGATTCGATCCAAAGACAGGTGTTGCTGTTCGCCGTGGTGGTTTCGGATTTGGTGAAATCTTTGACAAACGTCTCAAATGCGATGCAAAATTTTATCTTTGCTGCTATGAAAACTTGTGTAATAAACACACAGCTGGCTTCTGTGCTAAACCAAACCCCCAAGGTTAATTAAAACAAATTATCTATGAAACGCGCGCGTACTCTTTGTGTGAACATTTTTTTTTTCGTATCTGTCGTTTTATTTCATATTCAAGAATAGATTTGAAGTTTGTATTAGTTAAAAATATGGATCCTTTAAATAATATGTGTGCTGCACTTGTTTCTGTTAATAATATTCTACAAAAACGAAAACAAACCATGAAAGATACTTGTATTGAGTCTAATATGATTGAAAAAGTAAATAACAAAAAACAATTATCTACAGATGCATCACTCTCTTCGAATATTACCAATACTAAATATCAAACATCAACCATATCACAGTTCAAATTAATTACTAATAAGAATCAAAATAAAAGTCATCATTTACATTTTGAATCATTGACAGAAGATAATTTTCATTATGCTCATTTATGCAATCGAAGTATTGATGAATTACCAAGTACAGTATTGTTTCAGTTCAATAGAAAGAATTATAGAAAGAAGGAAAAAAAAAGAAACTGTACATTGTCGATATATTAAAACAAATATTTTGTTCCTTCATAAAACTTTTCTAATCAAATATAAGTTTGTAAGGTACCATCCATCTTTCAAATAGGATGTGTGTACAAAATCAATCTTCTCTGAAAGTTTATAGATTGTTTACATTGCATACTTTCACTTTTGAAGTGTAGAAATTTCGGATCATACCTACTGATATTTCACTTCTACAAGAAATAATAGATAAACTCTTCGAAACTTTCGTTAATACTAACAGATCCAATAAAAAAAGGATATTTTGTTCAAAAAGATAAAACATTTAGACAAATTTCTTTTCCACGATAAAAAAAAAAGATCAAATTTATTTGTTCTTTTGACAAATCATTGCAGAAATGTGCAACGCGTTTAAAAAAAAAGGAGGTCGAGGTGGCCACCACCTAAAGTCTTCTTGACCGGCGACATGGTCGCTTTGTACCCTTCGTATTCGATAAGTGCGGAGTGACTGCAACTAACGATAACTGGGAACATTCTTTTTCATCAATTTTTCCATATATTTGGTGTTCTATAATATTTCCTAAAAAAAATAGTGCTTCATTTCTGAATAATTACTTAATAACAACAACATAGAATTGAAAATACCACGAGAGAATATTTAATTGGGCAAGACACAACCTGACATATATATAATTATAGTGTTCGTTTCTGTCTTAACTTGTTTTGTAGTTAAATTTGGGCAAAATTTAACTTTAAGGTGAATTTATATATTATGCTCATCACAATGAAATTCACTGAATTTTAAGTTAGATCGATTTGTTAGTAAGACCATTTTAAATCAGCATTGATTACGATCTAATTTATTTATAAATTTAACAAATTAGTATAAAATGAGGTAATAAAACAAACGGGATCTCAGAAAGTATGAATCTATCAACAATTAAATTCATTCTCTTAACTTTTCAGCTTTTGTTGTACATTTTTTTAAAATCTCTAGAAATAGAATTTAACAACTGGTATTATTAAGGTACGGTTGCTTCCATGTGTGCAATGCATATCTCCGGATAATTGTCTAGTATGACTTTGAGTAATCGATTATAATTATATTGATTCCGTTAAAAGATTTATTAATACAGTTTCCACGTTTGTAGCTTTAGAAAAAAATACATTGATGAAAAATTTCTTTCAATGAAATCAACTTCTCAATCCTATCTTCATTTAATGCGTTTTATGTTAGAACGAGTAGGAGACATTTTTGTTTCAAAGGGTTACTATTCATTTAGATCATTCCAAAAGTTTTTTTTCTATCAACATAGAAGTTTTGAGGAATTTTTATAATTAACACTAACAAACAAACGAACCAATTTCTTATCAAACTGTCATCATCTATTATAATGATAAACGTAATGGATAAAAATAAAATGGTTGAATGCCATTCTCCATCAAATCTTATATATAAACTAACATAAAAATGGATAGTTTGAAGAATAAAAAAAAATACATAAATAACTATAGAACCATTTAACTGATTTATGGCCAATTATTTTTTTTTTCTTTCATTATAGATGTACATCTTCATGATATCAAACAATTAAAATTGATTAATATTCATACCATGCAAGATTTACTTGGCCGTTTTCTTATTCATGATACTCCTGAAGAATTTTACACTTTTCTCATGAATACTTTTCAACTAAGTGAAAAAACAGCATCAATCATTACTAATCTACTTCATCGATGGACAAAACATAATATAGATACTATCATAGATAATAAAAACATTGATCCTATGAAAATAGTTCATTAATCTAATATGATGGATGCTTCACTTTATTATAATTTGTTTCTTTGTTAAAGCAGGAAAAAAGAAATTAGTCACTGTTTCAATTATTCATAGACGAAAAATAAAGATTATTATGGAAATTTTTCTCCATAAACATGTTTGAAAACTGCCCGACAAGATAAGAAAAAAAAAAGGGGGAAAGAAAATAAACAGAGCGAAACCAATCGACCAAAATAGATAATAAAGGATATTGAATGTGATACATCAGCTTATGATAGTAATTTCTCTTGGGGTGGTGATGATGATGATGATGATGATGGCATTGTTGTTGATGGTTGAGGATAATGGTTATTAGTTGTTGGATGCGAAGCAGATGTTGGTGAAGTTAACGATGCATCTGGTTCAGCAAATAGTGGATTACGTACTTCCATTTCACCCGTCTACAAAAATGAAAATTATTTCATTAACATAGATCAAACATTTTAACCATAATATAATTTTAGATTATAGGAATTTCGATCCGGACTGAAATTGACTTCACTAATGTCTATAAGAAATCATATTTCTTTAATTAATTGCTACGTTTCGTAATGCTGAGCTGGATAATATAGTGCTTAGGGTGTGGATGTAGGTCCTCTCTCCATGTACCAACATAATCACACATGATGCGCTTTCATCTAACACACCCTCATCCACGCCTATCCACCCGTACTCTAGCACTATGCCATTTTGCTGAGCAGTACATCTTCATGAAAATGTAGACTGCTTGGCACTATGAAATGTAGCAACTAACTAACTAAATAAATAAGGATTTTTTATAGAGATTAATGAGGTCAATTTAAACCCGAGCCGAAAGTCATCAAGGACTTCCGATCCGAGAGGAAAATCATTTGAGCTGAAATTTCGACCTCCCACAATTTCCTCCTTTTAAACTAAATCTTCTTAACGTTAATATATTTCTAGTGTAAAATCTCATCGTGACATTTTAATCTAAAATGCTAAAAAGTGATGAAATTAACATACTGGAGCTAGACCAGGACATTCATAGACTGTATAATCTCCACCACCAGGTGCTTCATCATCTGAATCATCTGAATGAACAGGTTTTGCATCGAAGTGAGTTCTACAAAAGAAAAAAAAAAGAAACAAACACAATGAATTGCAATAAAAATAAACAATAAAATCATATAATACAAAAAAAAAAAACATACTTTTCTTGGGCCAATATTTGTTGTCTTTGTTGTTGATAATGAAACATTTGTGCACTTTGAGCTAATTTTCGATCTGATATAGTTGGATTTGGTAAGATCTTATTACCACTAGTACTAGGTCCTGTTACTCCATATGATGGATATTCAGCATCGATTGCTGTTTGAGCTCTTTTGTGAATCCTATCAATCAAACACACAACATTAAACATTTGATCTCGGCGTCTAATGTCAGATCGGAAGGAAGGATTCCGAGAACGGAAGATATATATAAAAACGTCTGACAAGGCTATTATAAAATTTTTAAAAAGTATTACTCATCACCATATACACACTGTAAAAAAGGTTATAATTATTAACATTCTTAAAGAAAGTCATGTTTGTATGATATTTCTCCTACATCCTAAATTTTATTTACATGCTAAAGTTTTTTTTTAACTTTCATTTATAAAATATTCATGATTGTTAAAAGAAGAAATAGACATTTCTCCTGGTTTTTCTTTTTGTCCTTAAAAATCATTTTCTTTTATATTATGCGTTATTCTCTAATAAATAATTTACAAGTATAAGAAATGTCATGTTTATTGTAAAAAGAAAAAGCATAATCAATTAAGTTTATTCAAAATTCTGGTTTTATAAAAGATCAAACATAGACAATGATGGAATTTTTGTATTGTACAAGAATAAGATTATGTTAAAATATACTCTTAATTGATCGTGCTGATACGAATTAAATTGTAATTTTTTTAAATCTCATATTGCTGAGATAAAATAACTAATAGAGATTTTCTTTTATAAGAAAAGAAAATAGAAACAAAAATAGTATGCAACTATTTTTAATCTTAATACGTTTTGTTTATTCATAATCTTCTTTTACTGATAATTGCATCTTCACACATAAATGACTTAATTTTGTAAAAATAAATTAAAGAATACAAAAGATGAGTATGATATACAACGTAATATATATTGTTTTTTTCAAATAAAAATTTAAGATCTCAAAATTCTAAGGCATGTTAATAAAATGTAAATTTTGTTTGTTTATAAATTAGAATTAAATACTTACGTATACCAGAAAATAGCTGCTGCAACAAGACCCAAAATACCAATTAAACTGCTCGTGCCAACAATTACTATTAAAAAAAACAATTAATTGTCAATACATCACAAAAAAAAATGCAAAGTTAAAAATCAAATGAGAAAATAAACTTCTATATTTTGAAAAATCATATATTGACACTGTGTATTTCATCGAGTAAAAATATTAAGTTAAAGATTTGTCTGATGTCAGGAGAATTGTTATGATAATTTGATATTTATATTCTTTTCTTAACGAATTTGTTTTTTTTTGACAAATTTAAATATAAATATGCAAATGTGATACTTCTTTTGTCCTATATTTATAGTTATTAATTTTCTTTTAATAGAAATTGTATCCTTTTGAAAAGCAAGCTTTATACATACATATATATATAATACTCTTTTTCTAATAAAAAAAAAGAACTATAGGATAAATATAATCATATTTAATTACTTAAAAAAACGTATTCTATTTAAATATAAATATAGTAATAAAAATTTACCAAGAAATAATACATCATTTCGTCGTTTTTTTCGTTCAGCATCATCTAAAATTGCTGTCGATTGTAAACTTTCTATTCGACTATCAGCAGTATCGATGATCCATGGTTGATTGACAGCAGAATTTTCATTAGATTGAGAAAATTTTTTATTAACTGCTACACCCATATCATCATTGTTTAATACTAAATTAGTTGGTTTTCGTGTATCTCGATGCAATGATAGCAAATACTCCAAATCACTTTCATCTGCTATAAAACAAACAAAAAAAAAACAGAACATTTTGTAATAAAATAAATAATTGAAATAATACCATATGGGTGTTCCTTACCGTCAATAAAATGTCTTGCTGCTGCTGCTGCTACTTCTCTATCCACCAATGTTTCCCAACCGAAGGTATCTCGTTCTAGTAAAATAAATATTAAGTTTTATAGAACATTATACTTATCTATGCTAGGTAAATAAGTATAAAACATAAAAAACGGAAGACAAATGAAGATTATGCGAAGTTGAAGATCATTTTTCACTTCTTTACACTTCGTTTAACTATTCAATGGTGCACCTTCTATCGTGTTATTACTAGAAACATTCTTTTCAAATTCATTTAACTAATACATAATAAAAATGAACGGAAACAAAATCGGTCATCTGTAATCTATTCACAGAAATAAACTTTGAATAGGATACGATTTAAAACCTTTTTTTTTCTTTACTTATTTGTTTTTACTTCAAACAAATTCTTAATCTTTTTTTTTTCTGTTTACAATATTTAAATAGCAGAAAAGTTTTATGTCATCATATAAATATATGAAAATATTACTTTTACTTTCTTCTCGTTCCTCATACATGTAACGTTTCATTGTTGATAATGGTATAAATTCATCACTGATTGGTTTTTTTTTATGTGGTGTCATTGCTGCTACTTGTAGGATTGGTGATGATTTTAATTCATGATGTAACGGATGTATTTTCGGCAGGGGAAGATAAAATATATGCGAAGCGTCGATTGTTATTATTACAACAAGAAATAAAAGAACAACGTTGTTATTCACAAAAATTTTCATCATTCTTTTTTTGGTTTTGTATATGTATATTTAAATTTATAGAAGTTATTGTGCTGATACAATTATTCTGACCATTAACGTGCGCGTGCTTGTATGTCGATTCACACGCATATAAAACACCCGATCGTCATTACCAGCGTGTGGATGGATGTATGCCGGTAGTGATAGAGTTCTTGTTTTGTTCGAACTCTATTCTATGAAAAGAATTTCTGTTTTTTTTTTTCTCTTTTATCGTTTTTTCATTCTCTGTTTGTATCTTGAGGGCCGAAGAGAAGACGTTCATAGAAAAAGAAAACTATGTAACAAGAAAAAAATTACCCATGTATCTCTATTGAATAAAGAGGAAAGAAAACAAGAAAAGAAATAGAAGACAGTGCAGTCATAGACAAAGAAAAAAAAAAGTCGCTTGATTTTCAAACACTATAGCTCATACTTCAACACAGTAATACTCATCATACAATAACGATGATGATAGGAAAGAACGAAAAGATTAGATTATCAGTCGATCAATGATGACATCATCGGATAGAAAAAAAAAAAGAAAAATACCAAGAAGTAGGATTAATCTTAATTGAATGAAATGATTCCAAGAGTATGTTTCTTTTTGCTTGAAGAGCTTAGTTTTACATGGCATTGTTTTAATTTCTTTAGTATGAATATTTATATGTTGATACTTAGAAAAGCATGATTATTTTTCTTGTATACTATTCTTCGACCTCTAATCGATAAGAACTGGAGGATATGTCAATCAATAAAACAATTTTTATGCGTATGCATGCTACTTTTTTTCTGTCATTCTTTTTATTTATTGGCTATAAGTACACACTAGATTCCGATCTCATTCAAGAACGCGTTGACAAGTCCTACTAATGGTGTTTCTTTTCTTTTTTTTTCTGCGCACCTTCTATTAGCTTTTCTTTTTCTTTGTATACTTATTGCGATTTACGATTATATATATATAGGAAAAAAAGAAAACAAGAAAATAGTTTATTATTCTATGAGGAAACATTTCGATCATCAACGACAAGTCACTTTATTTTCTAAAGTAATATTAATGTTAATGAATGTTATCAATCACTAAATGACTTTTTTTTTTGAAAGAGTAAATAATAAGAAAATGTAAAAAAAATAACGAGAAATAATCTAATTACCATATTTATAAATAGAATAATATTAAAGGGTACAGATTTTATATGACGGTAGAAAAAAAAAACAAACATATCAACTTACCATCCGTGAATCGAAGAGCCAGACATGAATTGTGTTTAGTTGTAAGGAGATGGCTACTAAGTAAAAGTAATAATAAAAGTCGTGAAATGCCACGTACTAAGACCAGGTGTATCGTTGCCATTTTTGTAAAACTACACTCAATTCGATACAGCTTATTTCATTGCTTGGGATAAACAGAACAAAAATAACGGTCGAAGAATGGTGCTTAGGTATCGCCCAATCAGTAAAATATTGAAATATTTTAAAATAATCAAAAAGAAAAGAATAACGAATATAACATAAACTGAAACATATTAAAAATTACTTGGCTAGTATCCAAAGAAGGGAAAAACAAATCAATAAAGAAATGAAAAAAAAAACAAGCACAAGCAACAGCTGTCGAAATAACTCAACTTTTTCGAATGCAACAGCTTTCATAATACAATCATATAAATAAACACGCGTCACTAGTTTCCGATCAGAAAGGAAAACGTTTTTTTCCCTTTACAAACTGTCGTCCAAACGAATGACACATATCCATACGAGACGAATACTGCATTTGCATCGTAAATTATTACATGCATGAAAGAAATCAAAAGTGAAATTAGTAGGCGTATTTTGTACATATGAATTAATCATATATTGTACAATGACGTGAGACGAATGATACATATGCCATTCAGAACACGACAAATAACCACTACAACGAAAACTGTCCCATAAAAATGAAAGAGGTCACTAGTAATCAGATTTTATCAAAACTGTACATTGCTAATATAATTATTTCGATGTCAAGTATTATCGTTTGTTTTATAAAATTACAATCTTTCATTTTCTTATCTGTTTATACTTTCTATGATGTTACTTATTAATCGATATTTTTTACATTATTATTTATAAATGAAAATATTTAGACGATGCATTTTTGTAATGTCATTATTGCTAGAATCATTCTTTTCATTCGTTATTATAATAAACCACTCAACATGAATATTAATTCATTTAGATATTAAATAAGTTGTGAGAAAACTTTTCTTCTTGTTGTTGATTTTACGACTTTCAGTGCGGAAGCTTTGTTATACAAAAATATAGATTCAGGATATTATACAATTATTGATTTAGTTCGTACGCGATACTTTGAATGCTCTGATTGATGTATGAAAATTCAAATGCATGTCAAATAATCATTTGTCTATATTACAGAGATGCCCGTCATGACTGGAAATCTGCTGCTGTCACAACAGTATCTCCCATGTTATTGACGCCATCGTGGTGGCGGTAGCACTGGTATAGATATCTCAACTATATGACAGTTTAATCAAAAAGTAAAATTTGCTTATCATTTTCAAAGAAATACTTTTATTATGATTTGTTTTTTCTTATTGCATGATAGAAGCTTATTTTATTTCAACTAGAATTATTTCGTTTTATGAATATCACTTTCCAATCTCTTCAAACAAGTTTATAAGCTTGAAAACCAGCTGATTGTACAGCTTGAATGACAATATCTGTATTTATATTATTATTTGTAATCAATTTAGCTTGACTCGTTTCAAGATCAACATCTACACTAAGAACGCCATCAAGTTTTCTTAATGATTGAATGACAGCTGAACGACAAGCTTCACAATGCATTCCTATTATTTTCCAATGTGTAATAATAACTTGATCATCTATAATATTATTTCTAGAAAATTGATTATTATAAATTCGAAGAAGTTCAGGTGAAAATGAAAGAATTAATGTAAAAATAATAACAATAGTAAAATGCCATTTTGATGGACGATAACGAAAAAATGAATAAGTTAATGGAATAATTGTCAATGAAATAAATAATGGTCGATAAGGTAAAAGAAGAGTATTCAATCCAGCACAACCAATTCCAAATAGATTTAAAGATAATTGAATCAAACAACATGATGATATTAAAAGACCACCAATAAGACCATTTATCCAATTAATATATCTCATTTTCTAGTCTACAAAATAAGTTTAATATTTTGTTAAAGTAAAAAAAAAACAATTCATAACAATAAAAATAAATTCTCATATGGTTTTTTTTCTAATCTATATAAATTTAAAAACAAATATTATTCTCTAAACAATATCTTTTGGTTTTGCTGTTCTAGCAAATTGTACAATCATTGGTTTTTCATATAGAATAAAACCATTTGTATCATTTAATGCTTGTAAAGCCATATCTTCATTAGGAAATGTTACAAATGCTTGGCCTTTCATTTTACCTTCACGCATAAGACGTATATCAATATCAAAAGAATTTTCTTTATAACGATCATAGATAGAATGTAATATACGTTCATCAACATGTTTTGCATTAAGATTTTTTATATAAAGACGTTGTGATGATTGACCACGTTCATAATTTCGATATAAACGACCATTATCAATAAGACGTAATTGATCTTCATTTAAACGATTTTTTCTTATTTCTTCAAGTGAAATTAGAGGAAGTGGTAGTAGAAGTTGTTCTTTTTCTTGATTAACAATATCAACACTTGTTATAGATGATTGAACTGGTTCTAATAGACCAAAACCATGCATTGTGATATCCATTGGTAGTGAATTATTAATTTCCATCTAAATTCAATAATTTATTTTATTTGAATGATTTTTATTAGAAGTTTTTGCGAAGAATTTTCTTATTTTAAATAACATACTCGAGATGAATTAAGTGTTTGAGGTAATTTTAATTCGATTTTTGGCTTTTTCTTTTTCTCTATATCACTTGTTATATTCATTTGTGTTGTTGGTACTACTTTTCCTTGACGAATTGATGCCCGTAAAACTGATTGATGACGACGTTTTATACGTTGTTCTTCTTCTCCGTCATCTATTTCACTTTCATCTTCATCTGTATCCATATTAATTACTTCAGAAAAAATACTTTCATCTGTTTGACATGCAACACTAATTTTTGATAAACTTCGAGATGTTTTAGTTGAATCTATGAAATAAAATAAAAATAAATATTTCTTGTAATTTTGTTTTTGTTTGTTACCAGCAATCATAGGACATGGAAGCGACATTTTATTCATAAGATGAAGAACTTGAGTATAAAATGAAGGTACTGATAAAAGAGCATTATTAATATTCATTAAAATTGTATCATCAATAGGTGGATAAACATATGAGAGTCTTTCTGATGGTAATAAATAATGAATTTGATTTATACCTGGTGAAATACCATGTAATAAAGTAAGTTCATTATCATCATATGAATGTGAATAAGAAGAAAAAACTAAATGTGCTAATTCTGATGGACAATATTCTACAACTAATCGACGAGCAAGTACTTCAAGTTGATGTAAACGTCTAAGAGCTTGAGATGCTTGTGAATTTGAACCAAAATCAGCAACAATAAGATTTGATATATTTTTAAATCGAGATAAACAACGTATATGAACAGCACCAAAATGTTCTAAAAATTCTTTTCGATCATTATTGTTGAATAACAATGGAAAATTTTTAACTGTTAAAATATTTGACGAATAAACAGAATATGTACTCATCTAAAGAAATATCGATTCAAAGTCATATAAGACAAAGTTGTTTTTTTTTAACTTGTGAAACATTATCAGTATTCTTTTATTAGTAACTTCAAATCTTCACAAATTACTAAGCACATCATCATCGACAAGTACATTTTAATATATAAAAAAGATTTTGCTGATGAAGTTTTACTTAATATATTTCTCAAAACTGTATAAACAATATATATAGACGAATAAAGTAAGATATTTATTTATTTTTTCAATTGAGTAATTGTACATTCAATTTTATAATTTTTTCAAACAAGATCAATTCATCTATTATAATTAAAAATAATAGAAAATAAAATGATGGAACTAGCTGACGTTTGTTCAAATGAGTTTGATTTACTATTCGTTTGTATTTGTTCATTTTTACAATTATAATTTACATCTCGGATATGTTTTCTACAATATACAAAAAAAAATTGATTCCTAATATTAATCCATGACTTAAAAACTTGCATTTTTTTTTACCGAAATTCTCTTAATTATTTTATACTTGTTCTAGCCTGGTTTATTATAAATTTTCCATGGATTTCCACCATAATTCTACATTAATTCGAGATTAAAAAATTTCAAAATATTTCTTAGTAATTTGTTTATTGATGTTCAACTTGAGCGTAAGAGTTTTCAACACATTTATTCCATACGGTAAAAACAATATGTTTACCTGATGGAGTTATTGATAATTCATAAGTGTTAAATAGAATAACATTAACAATAAAAAAAAAAAATATCTATTTTAATATCATTTCATGCTTAACACTTTCATGAATAATAATTCGATAGTCGTGCAAATGCAATGTTTATGATGTTTGTCGATAAATTAATTAATAAAATATCAAAAATTACTTCCAATGAAGAATATATTGATTGTTCTAAATAGCTGTTTGTTGCTTTATAACAATATGTTTCATCTTCTACTAAACTCAAATTGTAAAATGATATTGAAGAAAAAGAATCAATAACAAACATATAAAGATAGCATACCTTTTAACGTACACAGCATTTGTCATAATGAATACCATAATAAAATAAAGTATGAAAAAGTACGTCAGATAATGGTTGTGATTGATGTCCTTGGATATTATTCGAACGTTGAATGGCAAGTACAGTTAATGTTGAATTTGACATCTCTATCAATGAGATAATACAGAATTTATAGACATAAAAAAAGCAGATAATTGACATTGACAGTGTATATAAATGATCCAATAATTTAAGAAAGAAAATATGGATATGTGATATAAATGATTTGATTGGAAGAAAAAAACGAATTGAACTCAAGAATCATAATTGAAAATATAGAGTTCGCACAAAGATAGAATCGATAAACGAGTTTTAATTTCGAATAACTTGATTATTATCAAAAGGTGAAGTTTTGTTATTTTGATTAATCTTAAAATATGTTGTTTTGACTTCAATAATTTCAGAAAAAGTATTACAACAAAAATATTGAAAATATTAATGACTGAAGTTCTTTTGATTTACTTGATAAACAAAAAAAAAAGTTTAGTTAATGAAGATAATGAAATTACGTGAATTTTATTGAGTTGATAAATTAAATTGAGATAATTTCATTTGTACTTGATTTTGAAGCAAAATTTTGTTTTAGTTCAAACATAATCCAACCCCTTTCAAGTGTTTATAACGATGAACAAATCTAACATGTATTATCATGAAATTATTATTATAAATTTCATTCCAGTGAACAATTTTTATTTGACTTGAATTTTATTTAGAAAATATTGATTTTTATTCCAAGAAAAAGATTAATATATGCTATGCCAGTTTAGAAATAATAAAGTCATAGTTATTCATGATAGATTGATAAAATTCATCGGTTTTAACAGATAGACCTTAGCATCTATATGAGAAATACAAATATGATATTTCTTTAACTTCTTTATTGTTTATGAATTGTCAATTTCAATTAATAAAATTGAACGTAAAGAAATAATGGATATTATCTTCCAAAAAAAAAAATCTCAAGTTATTAGATCTCTCATTTGATTAAATTTTCGTTTGTTCTTAAGAACAAATAATCGTCATCGAGATTTGTTTTATTTGATCCTAGACTGACAGAATAGAGATATACATATAGGTGCATCTAAATATAAACGTGCATTAAGCAAAGTACTAGACAAATACAAGTGGTGACTTGACATATGACAACCGTTCGTTGTACAAAACTAATTTTTTCGCTATATAAAATTTGATATGTATGTCCGATAATACTAAAAAAAAAGAACTACGAATGTGAAGCTTACATTTACAATTATTTTCTTTGAGTCATTAATCTATGATGATGATACTCCAATTGTTTATATATATATATATATATTTAACAATATTAATTTAGTAAAAATGATAGAAAACAAAACTTTTCATTGTTTTCAAATAGTTTTATATTCATAACTTGCCATATCATACATCATAGATAGCATTACAAAAGACTCAAGAGCAGTTATTGTCTGTGTATACTCGAAACCACTTCTATTCATTCCTTACAATTATCTCTTCTGCAATGATAAAAGAATTGTTTAACTGTTTTCTTTCCGATTTATTTACAATACTCAAGTATAATCGTTACACACAAAAAAAGAAAAACAGATATTATTGTTAATATTCTATATAATTTTGACTATAAATTATTTCAATAAAACAAAAAAATAATAATATAAAACTTAAAATGAATTTATAAATATTCCTCCTTGATGTTTTTTATTATTCACTAGTCAATATACAAAACAAATTATTTGTTTTTCTTTCTCTCATTCTTGTAACATCAACTTAATCTGAGGTCAGATTGAATGCTGCTTGTCCTTCGTTTCTTTTTCTTTTTTTTTTTTTCTTTTAGTTGTGACAATGAATTCACTGTATGCTGACCCTTTAGTCTGATAATGACAAATCGCGTTCGTCTCATTTTTCTCTTCCCCAGAGCTATTATATTTATATATACACATAGTCATATTATTTCGATCCATTGTCAAAAATACATTCATATCAATGGGTCAACTATTTACTCGAATATCAACAACACAAAGGCCCGAACAACAAACATCATCAATAATAACACAAAACAAGTAGATATTAGTACTCTTAAAAATATCATTTTATTTAAACCTTTTTTTTTTGTAGTTTTATTACAACTAAACGAAAACGTATTGATCAAGATATTATATCAAAAAAGAGAAAAATTCTTCTAAATGATAATGATAACAATGTTCGTTTATCATTTTCTTCAAGAATGTCAAAAAATACAAAAGTTTCGAAATTAATTAATACATCTATTATTAGTCATTCTTTCTCATCGATGGTATTTTATTTTTTTTTGTAAATCAAAAAAAAAATAAATAAATTTTCTATTTTAGACAATATTTAAATGTCAATTATGTTGTCGATGTTTTACAAGTAAAGATTCTTATCTTGATCATATGATAATTTGTGCTATTGAACATCAAGCATCAATTAAAATAGTACGTGCACAAAAAAAACTTATTCATTTCAGTCAATGAACAATATTATCGAGAATTTACAAAATACAAAAAATGATATAATTTTTTTATATTTATTATGTATCATTTCTTTCTTATATATATATTATTATACATTTTTTTTAAAACATATTTTGAGAAGAATTCTGATTAAAATTCTTGTATCTTCAATTAAAAATGAAAATATTCTAAATTTTGTAGAATCGATTCGGATTGAAATGAAATTTTCTTTTCTTGTTTTTTTTTTTCTGTGAAAAATTTATTTAATAAATTTCATCTATTTATTTATTACATTAGGAAGTTTTGTATCACCATATTTTAAAAATTGAACTACTTCTTTCCAAAGTTCAAATGATTGTTTTTCTTTAAAAAAATTAAAATGACCACCTTTAGGTAAATGCCAAGTTTGAATATTTGATGATTGATGAAATTGTTTAGTAAATAAATCAAATGCTTGACGTGTATAAAATTCATCATCAGCAAAATTTAAAGCTAAAATAGGACATTTTACTGAATTAAAACCATCAGTTAATAATTGTCCATTATTATCAACAAAACATTGACGATGTAATACCCATCGTGCCCATTGTCGTATAATATTTGATGGCATATCAACACCTGTTCGAAATACAGTACGTATGGGATAATATCCATAAAGTCGCATAAGTGGTTCACGAATAATATAAAGTAAAGTCAATGTTCGAAGAAAAGCTAAATTCCATTTATGATACATTAAATAAGAATTTGTTGCTGAAATAAGTAATATTCGTGAAATTTGTTCATTTATATGTGTTGGTAATAATGCATGCATATTTCCACCCAAACTATGACCAACATGAACAACTTGATCATATTTTTGAAAACAATATGATAAAACTCCTGCACAATCACGTCGAGCCCAATGTTCAACAAGAGTCCATGGAGTTGATTTTCGTTCATGTATACCACGATAATCATATGTTACTACATGTAAATTATGTTCTTGACTTAAATATTGTGCAAATGGAAAATAAAATTGACGAGAACTACCTGTTGCTTCAGAAATAACAATACATATGGAATTAGAAGATGATAATTTTGGTTCAAATATTGTTGCTTGAATTGGATAAGAATCAATTAAAGCTGGAATAGTTATTGTAGAAGAATTTCGTAGAGAAAAAATCTTAAAAATATTTTTTGGAATAATACGTAAATAATTCATTGAAAAATGATTATTTATATAATTCAAGTAAATCTAAAGAATTTTTAATTTCGATAATACAATAATTTTATACGAATGAAACATTCACTATATCCTTTTATTTCAAATTAAAGACGAGTACAATTCATTTTTAATATTTATTCATCATTTTTCTCTCTCGATTTTAACATTCTATATATTTCTATTCTATGTAATTAACTTGAATTCAAGAATAGATCAAAATACTTTTTTTTTCTATACTTAATGAAAATTTAGTACTTCGCCACATCAGCGACATCGTAAAACTCATACACTCTTTGATATCTTCTATCAACTAAGTCAATTAGTATATAGAGTGTCGTCAACCTGTAGAAGAACTGAAAATTTCAGCAAATATTAAAAAAATAAGAAAAGAAGGACTTTCATTGTTGTCTTTATCTTGTTTGGTTTTTTCAACCTTATGTTTCATTCGATAAATGTATTATCCAGTCAATAATAGCGATAACAGAGTGAAGTACAGGACAACCTGTGCGAAGATATGTCATATGACAATAGATAGAAGTGAAAGACTTTTGAAAATATCAACGAACAATATTCAAAATTTCCAGTAGAATAGAAAATCAAAATGTATATATATTTTTGTTCTTTTAATTATTTCCAAGAAATATTCGAAAGTGGTATATATATTTTAAAATTTATCAGTTATAATCATAGGATAATAATTTCTTAATTTGATCGAAAATAAAATGTTTGTTTTCTTTATAAGATTATCATTTCGATCTAAAGTTATTGTTTCTATTCGATTATGAAAAATCAAAAATTTATTTTAATAATAATTTTTTCGCTCGCTTTATTTAAATTTACTGTAATAGATAAATAAAAAAACAATTTCAATTTCAATTAGATAGCATGTTGCTGATTTATTTAATGATGAAATATTCTATATAAATATGTTGTAAACCATAACAGTAACTATAAATTGTTAGACTACCAAATATCAACATTAATAAAGGTACAGTGACAGTTCAAATTGTTATTTTATCAATAACATCAAAAGTACTAATTTCAATATTAACAATACATAAATTTCTTCAAAGCTGCTATTCGATTGTACGTAAAAAGTACACAAATGATAATGGTGACAATAATTGTTTTATAGACAATATAACTATGACATCAATGTCATCGATTTGTATTACATGTACTTGAGCAAAAAAAATCAATCTCTTACTATTGAATGATAGTCTAATCAATATGCAATTACATTTGAAAATTGAGAACGAAAAATAATATATATATAAATTTACTCAAATCCTAGTATGAAAAAAAAGTAGTATAAGACTTTGAAAATAATGATAATTGTAAAAATATAGTTGTAGTTAAAACTCAACTGATTATACCAATAAAGAAAAGCATTGATATATACATTTGATAAATTGTCTAAGTAGTAATAATGAATTGAGTAGGAAGACAATTACTAGTAGTGGTGTTTAACACTTTTTTGTTTACAAGAAGATATAGAATTTCTGATGAATAGTAAAATTGTTATTACTTGTAAAATTAGATTTCAATAAATGTTTTCTATCTAGAGAAACAATGAGACACATAAAAAACACCTAATTTTGGGAAGTAATCAAAGAAGACAGAATTGTCATAAAGAGAAATACGATATTTAAATTTATTTCCAATGATAAAAAGTTCTATGAAATAATAAGTCTATTATCCGATGCGTAAACATCGGACAAAAATGTTCAAGTTTTCTAACAGCTCAAATTTGATTCTTTTTTTTTTCTATTTTATCGAATTCTTTGAAATTACCCTTTCGAACAAGACGACTGAAACATAAGCATTCTGTTACTTTGTAAGCTGACATCGTGCATTTCCACTATAACAATTATCTTTTATTACAAATGTAGAAAGTTGTACTGAGGAAAAGAATTACTGAATATTGATCACATGTAATTTTTCATGAATAGATTTGACTAGTCTTTATGTTAGAGAAAATCAAAATTAAAGATGTTTTTTTTTCTTAAGAGTAGGCTTATATTCTATAATGAAATTTCGATGAAATTAAATAACTCATTCTTTCGATGTTAGTATTGTTATGTTGTTTTTTTGAAATTACAATCAAAATCTATATTAGAATTCCAGATCAAATTTGTATGATTCAATTCAGATTCTAATTGAAATTATACTTTCTAAGGTCAATTTGGTACTACCTACTCCTTATTTGAAATGTAAATTTCTTCAATAATGTAAATATTGGATCAAAAAAACTACAGAAAGTGACGGAAACTATCGAAAATTTTTGGAAAAATCGGCGTATCAGGTGAAAAAATATTGTGTGTGAAAGATCCAACTTCAAGCTATTCTTCCATGCATTTATCTTAATATCGATAATTCTGATGGAAATGGACTTTCGTGGAGGAGGAGAGAGATTAAGTTAATTTAGTAAATTAAACTTGATGCAAAGCAAAAGTATGTTTAGTCTCATCATTGGTTTCTAAATAGATTACAATACAATGTTTATCATTAGATTATTCTTGAACATGACATAGTATTACTTCACAATGACAAATCAAGTGTACAATATTCATATGATATATTATTAGAAACATCATTTGCATTAGTTTTTAATTGTTTAATCTAATATTCAAAATATTGACATAATTGCATATTTTAAAACAAACTTTTGTGTATTCATTTACTGATTTTTCATAAATACAACAATAACTATCATCAAAATCATCAATGAGAATACGCATTTTAATAGTTCATTCAAGTTTTTCTTCTGAATAAAAAAAGAAAAGTTTCATGATTTCATTCACTTTGATAGTGCATAAACAAAAACAATTAAATGATCAGCATCATATACTACTGTAAAATATCAAGATCATTTAGCATGATATTCAAAATATGATCAAGTATAGTAATTAAGTTTATATTTTTGAAGGTCATCATCTGATAACATACTTAGTTTGGACGTAAACCACACTATACTCATGTTGTTTTTTTTGTCTTTTTGATGTGACTGAATATGAATGTTTATGAGCAATAATAGGTTATTTACAGCACCTGTGATAATATCAACTTTTGTCTTGACAATGATATGTGACATATCGAAATGTGGATATTAGTTATATAAAATAAATAAATAAAGCTGTCTGCTGTAAACAACCTCTTATTTCTATTAAGCAAAATATTATCCATTACCAAACATTACTTTGGATGTTTATGTACGGTCAGATGCCTATCTCAAAGCAGAATAACTCTCTTGCGTTCTTGAATTATGTCAAAATGAGAGAAAAACAAGATGACTTCAAAGTTATACCATCAGTCAATGGAATTTCTTTTTGTCAGAGAATTTTGTTGACGTTAAAAAAAAGATTTATCAATTATATATCGATTTTCTTGTTTGAATTCTGGCAAGAAAACACACTCAGGTGTTCGTTCGCTTATGAACCGAAATTTAATGGATCTTGTACATCTTAGTGAACTATGTTTACTGTAAAAAGAGTTTGTATCCATGACTTCTTTATGATGAAATCGAACGTTTTAAGTAAACTTCCACTATGGAACCTTACATTTGTAGCAAAATTATATTGATGAATTTCAACATGAAATTTCGTTCACATGAAGACCTTAGTTAGACTATATTGGATAAAAAATTTCAAAACATAGACCTTTTTTTCCATAGAAAGTATATACAGCATGTAGTTTTTAGAGACATCATATTTCATAAAGACTTCGTTCAAAGATTCTGAGATTTTTTATACGAGTTAGCCTGATTGAAACCTTTTCAATGGCAAAGTTTCATGTCAATATTCACAAATACGGTCTTACTGCAAATATAAGATCCTACAGCAAAAATTTATGAAATCTTCTGAGAAACAAGCTATGGACACAAACTCTTGTTTATGGTAGACTTAGTTCACTAAGACCTACACGATGCGCTAAGTTCTGGCTCAAAATTGAATAGATATACCTGGGAATGTTCCTTCATGAATTTTGTCTTTTTCTATGGACAAAGCCATATAAAGTTTAGTAGTATCAATACTCAGTGAACTCTACAGACTGATAACGGTTAATACCTGAGGAATCTTTTTTTTCAATGTTTTAAGTAATCATCATAATGGAACGTATTTAATAGATGTTATTTTTCCTTTTCCTTTTTCTTTTTTTTTCATATTCAGTTTACAATTTAGTAAAGTTAATGTGAATAAAACTGTATAGGAATCCATTATCTCATTAACTCTTTCACGGCGATTCGGTTTTCCGAGGAAAATAGCTTCAATGTATTAATCTTCATGCATGTACACGCTCGATAAATGCGCTCATTGATATTTTCAGTATGTACAGCTATTTGTTGTTCTTTCTGCTTTTTTCTATCATCGTATGATATGTCTTTTACCAGATCGAACTGAATAGTTACTCGAGTCTGTCTTCTTCTGTGTTACGCATATTGTACAGTAACAATGAAATAAAGAAGCGAAATTTTAATTTTTTCTTTTACATTCTTTTCGTAGTATTATCTTTCGCTCTTTCTTTTTATTTCCATCATGGATGAGAGTATGAGTCAATAAAGGAAAACAAGGTATAGATTTATCTGATCAGTTATCAACATGCTATACATGCCTCAGACGGTCCAAAAAGTGGTATCAAAAGGTGGCATTTGAGATAAGATTTGGAATGTCAATAGTAAATGCTTATTTGATTTTCAAAGAAAATGATGATACAAGCCTTATGACGATGCTACAGTTTCGTAAAAGTCTTGTGCGATCTTTACTTCTTGGTGTGTCATTCGAGAATCTAAAACCTGGTCCAAGAGAACGTTCAACAAGCCAAGTGCGCGGATCACAAGCTCGAAGAAAAGAAAAGATCTGATTGCGATGTTCGAAGACGCTGTGTTGGCTGTTACGAGAAAAACAGGGAACAACAATCAAGAGAAGCATGTCATGCAACAACAAAGAGAATAAAAACTTACTGTTCTGATTGTAACAAATTTTTTTGTCTTGATTGTTTTAACGAAAAACATCACGCTATGCAATAAATGATTTTAAAAATAGTGAAGGCAGAACAGATCACACCTTACGTGTAACCTTCCGCCTAAGAATAAAAGAAAGGAAAGTGTTTTTCTATTAAGTTTCTTGTTAAAATATAGTGAAGTTCACCGGTAGATCCTATCGCCGTGAAAGGATTAATTGAAAACAGCATATAATCATATGTAACTTGATTACCGAATAATCAATCGTTTACGAGATAATGGGTTATTCGATTACGATTATTTTTATTAAAACATTATTTTTTAATTAAAAAAATAGTGATAACATTTATTTACTTTTCGTTCGCGTAAAAAATAACTAAATTTTGCATTTTGATCGATGGATATAAGAGATTATGTTTCTTCTTCCTATTCTCTCAAATAATCTTGATTCATTATTTGATCGATTTTAATTTCATAAAGTAATTTAATGGATATGCGACCTAGTAGTAGTCCTCTTTTTATCAAGAATACTAGCAACTGTTTGATAATGATAATGTGAAAGTAATTGAATAGTTTCATTATGAAATAAATGTGAAAATATTTTACTTAATCCAAACCATGTTTGATTATTCAATACAGCATGTTCATTATTATTAGGTAAATGAATATCATCATATAGATATATTGAATTGAATTCAGATGAAAGAAAATTTTCATTAGGATCTAAACGATAACCTAATTCACGTTCATCAACACATGTGTTATACAAATCTTTGGCTTGAACTATTAATAAACTAGAAAAACAAACAAACAAACAAACAAAGAATGTTTTTTGTTTGATTTTGGGGATTATGGCTGGTTGTTTTTGTTTTTACCTGAGTAATTTTTGATCAATATCCCATTGTTTAGTACCTTTCATAACATTTTTAGGTATAGTTATATTCATTTTTTCTTTTAAACAACATTCAATCATATCGATTGTTATATTTGATGATATATGACAACTATTTGATGGAAAAAAAATTTTTTTCCATAAATATTTTTTCATTCCAACATATGACATTGGATAATAATGAATATTCTGATACTTTCCATATGAAAGCTTTTCCTTTGGACAACAATATGCATTAACAGCAAGAATATAATTTGTATGATTTGTATCAATTTCAAAACGATGTCTACTAATTGGTAATAAATCTGCATCAGCTATTAAAATAAATAAATCTTTAGTAGTATTATATTCATATAAAATAAAACCACCAAATAAACGTATGATTTGACTTGTTGATATTGAACGTGATGAATCAACATTTATAAAATAATATTTAATTTTTAAATCATTTTTTAATAAATTAATTAATGACATTTTTCCAAATAGTTTATGTGAACCAACAAGAAATATGAATGGTTCAATACCAATACGACGCCATGCCAATGCTACATATGGTAAATAATAACAATATAAAACCGTATAAGAATCTGATGAACATGATAATAATACAATCTTTTTATATAATGATGAAAAATTATTTGGATATAAATGATTTATTAATGGTGGCAATACAATCAGATGTGAATACTCTTTTTGATAATAAATAAATATATTAATAACTAAAATAAGTAGTAAAAATATGAGTATTGAACGAATACATGTTTTATCTAATAAATTGACAAAAAAATAAAAAAATAATTTTGTTTTTCAAAATAATTAATACATACACATTTTAAACAATTATTTATTGGTTAGAATCAGTCATGATAATGAAAAGTTGGTTGTCTCACTTATTGTCTAGTTCTATGAGAGAAAGAAAGGAAAAAATGGATTTATATAACTGAAGGAGAAGAAAGAAAAATATCGAGAATGAAACTCGAGCTAAAATGGTAGTGCATCACTCGATAGGACTCGCTATCGACACAAATGTTGTAAGTATCTTCTAATCACATGGACGGAAATCCAAACTATGGAAAAAAATGAAAAGGAACGAGAATTACGATAAGCTATACATAATTCTATGCAATATTATCAATTGGAATTTGAAGCTATATATCAATTTACAGTTCACATTTACTTTTTCTAGCAAAAAAGAAAGTATTTTTTCTAAATCATAAGTACGATGGGTGATTTAGTTTTTTGCTTGAGATATTTAATGTAAAAAAAAAAACCATTGCTTTGATATATATATTCACAAAATTGTCGTCAGATAAAATGTACTCAGAAATCTTCGCGGCGAATAAATGAAGCGAGAGTACTTGATGACAGGAAATTATGAAAAATTTTACATGCTCATCTTCTTTTCATGATATATAAATAGAAAACATATGTCAAATATTCATATCGTAATATGAGATGATTGATTTTTCTTTATATCAATAATTTTCGAATAAGATTAAAAAAGAATAAAATATATTGCGTGTTTCTGTTCGAAATTTGTTTCATTAGAAAAATAATAAATTATTTCTACTACGAACAAGAGTAATTAAAAGAATTATTTTCGTCTTATTTTTCAATTTTCATTCATTTTGAGCTGTATAAATATTAAATTGAATTATCAACGATACGCAAACAAGAAATTTAATTTACAAAAATCTTTTCAGCTAATTCTTTACGTTCACGTTTTGAAGAGAAATCAAATCTACGTTTTAGTATCATGAACGAACATATCTATATTTCAGACATTTTTTACGGTTGACTCTCTCAGTACTATTCGTTTCAGTTTCGAAACGTTTTTTTTTCCTAAATTTTTCTTTCAAACAATTTGCACATGGAAAAGCATACAGAATTCTCTATGTGATGACTGCAGAAATAATGATCTCATTCAATAGATACAACTATTGTTACATATGATCTTTTCTTTCATCATCGACTATTTTCATCATTAATTTAAGAGAAAAAATTGAAGTAAACAGCATTTGGACAAGCATATTGATGTAAGAAGATTTCACGTAAACTCTTCTGAACAAAAGTCTTTCTCTTTCTCATTCTTTTTATGTAGAACCTCTCTGGTCTCCAGTAAATGTTGGTTACAAGAATAATTTAAATACTGTAGTTTAGTGTAATATATGATTAATTACAACCTGCTTCAATGAAGAATATACATCATTTAATACAATCGGTCAACACTACAAATGAATTGGTTTGATAGAATACTTCATGGTTGGATTATCTCTTTTTATTTTTTTCAATCGTTTTGTTGGAAATTTCCAACAAAACGATTGAAAAAAATAAAAAAAATGATAGAAAGAAAAGACCCGCCCTTACCAACAAATAAATGAGTGCATGGTCTTTTTTTTATGCTTGTTAGAGGCTAACAAGCGAGTTGGAAATAAGGCTCATTGTATTAAAAGATGTGTGTTCTTCATTGAAGCGAATTATTATCAATCATACACTACACTATAATAAATTCTTGTAACTAACATTCACTTGAGATCAAACAGATCCTAATACGAAAAGGAAGAGGGGAAAAAGACTTTTGTCTAAGGGTGTACATAACTCTAAGAAGGGGAAGGAGAAAGGAGAACAACAGCATGGTGACATAAAACGAGTCCTGGAATAATTTAATACAGGAAAGTCTTCTGATGTTAGTATTGAGAACGATCATGGTCAGAATTGGACAATTCAATTCACAAATTCCATAACATAAATTTAAAGCTAAGTTGAACTGATTTAACTGAAAACTTTTCAGAACCTATAAAGCGAATTGAATTTTGAATCGGTGGTTTTTTAAGTCTGAATTACTCAACTCTAATCAAGATCCTAACGATGTTCAATTATATTTCCTTAACTGTAACGATAAGGTATAGAAATGGGAATTATCTGTACCTGTTTGTAACAAATAAATCAATATATATACCCCTGGAAAGCAAAAGTTAGCCACATTATTTTGGGTATATCGTTACTATAACAGCGTATTCTCAAAAGAATAATACTATATTCGAAAAGCGCGTGAAATTCTCTACTACTCTGTACATTTTTATTACAGTTTGCCATCATAGAATATCTAACAAAATTCAGTACAACCAAGACAACCTCATGTCCAGATTCCCAAACACTTGATTTTGCCAATGCCATTAAAAATAGATTTTGAAATTTTCCATCACTATAAAATGATCCTATAAGAAAGGAAAATATATATTCTGATAGAGCGTGAAATTCTCTATTACTCTGTATATTTATCTGTTTTTTCGCATTTGTTCATTGGGGAAATAATTTGACAACAATGACATATTCTCAACTGACAATTTCAAAAAATCGACACCTTTTGGTGCTTCGTTTTAGTTTTCTTGTTCGAATTTTAGTTAGTTAAACTATGAACTTTTAGTGATGCAATTACATCTTCTGATAGAGCGTGAAATTCTCTATCATCCTATGTAATGGTTATGTCCTGTCTCATAAATATGAGACAGGACATAACCATTACATAGGATGATAGAGAATTTCACGCTCTATCAGAAGATGTAATTGCATCACTAAAAGTTCATAGTTTAACTAACTAAAATTCGAACAAGAAAACTAAAACGAAGCACCAAAAGGTGTCGATTTTTTGAAATTGTCAGTTGAGAATATGTCATTGTTGTCAAATTATTTCCCCAATGAACAAATGCAAAAAAACAGATAAATATACAGAGTGATAGAGAATTTCACGCTCTATCAGAATATATATTTTCCTTTCTTATAGGACCATTTTATAGTGATGGAAAATTTCAAAAACTATTTTTGATGGCATTGGCAAAATCAAGTGTTTGGGAATCTGGACATGAGGTTGTCTTGGTTGTACTCAATTTTGTTAGATATTCTATGATGGCAAACTGTAATAAAAATATACAGGGTGGTAGAGAATTTCACGCGCTTCTCGAATATAGTATTATTCTTTTGAGAATACGCTGTTATAGTAACGATATACCCAAAATAACGTGGCTAACTTTTGCTTTCCAGGGGTATATATATGTATATATATGTAACATACGTTCTATACCAAATATGAAGAAGACATAAAATAATATGAATGATAAAAAACCAGAATGTTCGTAATTTCAATTTTTTTTTATGTAAAATTTTGAAACTTTAAGCATCAGATCTTTAAAATCAAAACACTACAGCATGGCATTCATAAAAATACACTAATTCGATGTGTACCAATATACAATAGAAAAAATTTTAAAACCAACATTAAAAAAAACGAATAGAATTACAATAATCAAAAACTTTGACAAAGTTTCTGTAGAAAAATCAATAGTATTGCATATATAACGCGAACTATATTAGGCAAGTGTAGCGTATTCAAAATCGATTTTTCTTAATAAATATAAAAATGAAGTTTTATATTATGAAAAAATTTGTTCCATTTAACGAATTTACTAAACGCACGGTGATACCTAGATGTACCTGTATGTATATTTCTGTCCTGTTAATCTAGGGTTAAGTGAATCGAGTCTCAATAAATGTTACTTGTTAGCAGCTGTCAATTCTAACAAAATTGTATATATAAGATGAAACATGATATTTTACTACTTTTATAATGATGCTATCTCATTAAAGTAAATCACTTTAAAAAAAGTTGAAATAGGTTTTTTACTATGAATCACTCTTAAAATCACCATGTCATCATAACGAAAAAAAAAATTAAGTCTGAATACAGAATATTTTTCCCTATTGTTTTCAAACATTTTCTAAAAAAACTCAATTAAATCTTCACTTCTCTTAAAGAATGCATATCATATCTTGAAAGTTCTAGTTCGAATATCATTCGAAGACGCAATTATGTATTTGAATAATATAACTCAAAAAGTAAAAAAGATCAGTAAATTTATACGATTTGGATAGGTGTCTTCTCGTTTTATAATTTTAGTAAACGCTTGTTAAAATATAGGTTGAATAGTATTTGATTCACCTTTGAAAATAAAAATAAATATTAAAAAAAATGATTTAAAATAGTGAATGTTTAATTTATAAGAAATTCTCCGAGAAGCTCAGAATTTATTTTAATGCTTTTGAAATTTTCCAAAATAAATCTGTCAGAAGATCTGAATCAGTACGAAATATCAAAATGAGTTAGGTTTTTTTGTAGAAATATTTATTATAATAAGGGTACGCGGAAAATATGAATAGATGAAAATTTGCTGTTTTCAATGCTACTATTTCGTCATGGAAGGACAAGTACGTTCTCTTTAGTCAAATTTAAAAATTTTCCTATGCTGTACAACAAACAGTCTGCCATGAAGTTGATTCAATATCGAGAGAATTTCGATACACACCAGTAGACTCCAATATCTTCGTAAAACAGAATTTTACGTAAACATGTACGCCTTGTATAGGAGAGAATCAGGTGTTCGGCTATTGTTTTCTGCACTGAGCCTTACTGCTATCGACAAATCTATATTCCTTTTCTTACTTTTCTGATTTTCCTATGATAAACGCACTTTTATTTAGAGTAAATCAAATATAAACTTACAAAACAATTTACTTCATCTATTGCAAGAGAATGATCGATATGAGTTTAAATATGATCAAATCAAACAGTTATAAATAAACAAAACTCTAATGTTAGACAAAGTTTCGTTTAAAAACTGAGAGAAAAACTCTTCTCTCTGATAATCTATTGTTCCTAGCCGTTTTTATGCTAAATAATGTAGTTGTTGAATCATCTACTTTTACTGAGCGTGTCAATGTTTTGTTCCTTATCAAGCGTTCATTATCAAAAAGAAGAGAATATTGTCGATAAAATCAATACGAATGTGTCAAGAGTTTAAATACTTTTATTTTATTTTCATTTATTTTTTGCACACAAAATAATAGAAATGATCCGTTTATAAGCAATTCTTCTTTCTTTTCGAAACGGCTTATTTATATGATTGATCTTAGTTTGTTATGGTTAAAAACGTATTAACACAAAGACGAATACAGACATTTTGATTTTTCATCAAGATCATAGTCAACTATATCAAAGAACTTTTCCATGCTGAATGATATAAAAAATAACTATACATACACGAATAACAATAAGTATACAATAAAATTGAAGTGTCATCCACGTGTTACTTGGCGATCAATATTTGCTGTTGTGAGTCTTGGTTATATTACTAACATTAAAAAAAAATTCATTGTTGGTCGAGCATACTCTATGTCAATATTGTTTCTATTTGTAATGAAGGAAAATGTATGAAGATATTGTTAAAGATGATGAATAAGTTTATTTGAAGATAATTAATAAAGGTCTTAGTTTACTATATGTTTATTTCTCTTATTATTAATCAAATAACATGAAGAGAAAAATTTCGATCTATTTTCATTTCATTTATAATTTTGATAAACAAAAGTCTTGATGAAAGAAGAGTTGTAATGATTAGTAGAATGTTTGTTATTATGAATTTAAAATAACCTTCAACGATTTAATATTTATAAGCAAACTTTAAATTCATATGAATGACCCTATAAAGTATGTTATCATAATTTTTATTATTATTAGAGATATATTTGTAAGGAGATATAAAGTAAATAATGATTAAATATGTTAAAAACATCGTAATCTTTTAGAAATTCTTACTAGAGAATGAAATAGAAAGTGAAGATGAAACTTATTTTTTAAATAATAATGAAAATAGTAGCATTCTAAATAATAGTAGATCATAGAAATCGATTCATGATTAGCTTAGAGCTTCTTTACAATATTTTAGTACATTATATTTTGCTGTATAGACAAATCTTTATTAGAACGATGAGAAATTTAGAGGGTTAGTACCGGAGCCATCATTCCTTCCGTCCAAATAACTTTTAAAATTTTTCTCAGCAGAGAACCTTCTAAAAATGAACCGACACGACCTCTAGTCGAACTTCAAAACAGGTTTTGTGGTAACAGTAGCCTCCACTTATCAAAAGTCTAGGTCTCCCAATGGATTAGAAAAATGGTTAGCATCTATAAAAATAAATCAGACTTGAATCTCGCTCCAAATTAAGGATTCCTCCCTCAAAAAGAGTGTGGATATGGTAAAAAATTTCATGTTTCTATACTTTACCGTTCAGAAAATTTCCGGGAACTAAACTCTAAAACAGGGTTTTTACATGTACAAATTTTTTTTAATATACTTCAAGCTACAGAGTTCGGGTTGCTTTTATTTGAAAGAGAATTCCTTACTGCTCCAGATGAAGGAAAGAATTTTTTAATTTTTCCTTTGTTGCATTTTTTAGATCACTGAAATCTAAAAAATCTAGAAATTCTAGGCATGGTTTTCTGGAAAACTCAGAGTTTCTATAGTATTGACAGCTAATTAGAAAAAGTCTTTTCCCTCGTCTGAAAGACCATGCATATATCTATCGATGAAAAAAAAATACAACTGTCTAGATTGAAGTATATTGAAAAAAATTTGTTCACAGTTTGATCATTACCAAAAAAATCAATTCAGAGAAAAATAATTGTCTTTTTATTCGTTATACCATCGAACAATGTGATAACAACAGAAGAATAGCAAATTAATTGTTCTGATTCACTTGCTACCTTACAGTTTTTTAAAGGCTTATAATAATGGTTAGTATTTACGAATAACTCATAAGATTTATGCTATTCTATTTTATATAGAACATCTACTTTGATCAAGTCTCAAAATCTTAATATACTCTATACGTACAATGAATTGTATGCGTTCTGAGGAGATCTACTTAATTTCTAAGATGAAATTAAATAAGATCTCCTGCTTATATGATCGGGTTTCATTATGGTAAAATTGTGGAAAACGTGACTCCAATAACGTCTCGTTATAACTAGAATTCAGCATGGAATCAGTTCGGAGTCAACTAAATTTCTGACCGAAAATTTAGTTTTAACATATGAACTTATTTTGAATAGTAGATTTGTATTCTCTGATATTTGTTGTACAAACTGACACATTTTCAGGGATTCTAACGACATCTTATCAAAGTCAATGGATATGAAAAAAAGTCGGAGTTGAATTTGACTCCGACTTTGCTTCGTATCCGGATGCCTCTATTACACATTGTTGAAACCTCCAAAATGCATCAGTTTGTACAGCAAATATCAGAGAACACAAACCTACTATTCGAAAAAGTTCATATGTTAAAACTGAATTTTTGGCAAAACATTTAGTTGATTCCAAATTTGAATCTGTACAGGGCTTTAGTTATAATATATGAACTACTTCCTCATTGCATTTCTAGAGGATTAAGTAATATACTGGTGAAGAAATGTATCTCAAAATAGATAGAATAAAACAATCTTCCTGTGATTAGCAAGAACAGCTACATCCTGTTTCATATTTTAATCCCCTAGGGATTTCGCTAACAGCTTTTATTTTAGTAAATCCTTCAAAAATAATTATAACCTCTCAATAACAATTATTCTCTTCGTCATATGTATTCATAAGAAATATTATAACATGAAAACATTGTTTTACAACGAAATCATTAAGCTTCTGAACGATTCTTGTTCTCTGTTTAGACTATAGACCCTCTATCGTTCAGTTTATTTCTATTGGTTACTATCTCTTTGTCCAATTGTATTTGTTCTTTTTTCTTGCCTATATGTCATTCTTTGTTCGGTAATTATACAAGTTATTAATGGCTGAAAGTAATTCTTCAGAAAATATTGAAGATGAAGCAATTCGTCATCGTCATGAACGTCGAGAATTACAATCAACAATTCAACAATTAAAAAAATCAATAAATAAAAATGATAAAACACGAAAGAAAAAAATTGATAGCGAAATAAAAGCTTTAGAAGAAGCATTTGAAAAACGATGGGAACATTTTAATGAAAATTCAACTACGCTTGAATCGAATACAACTATTGATTCTATTCAATCAAATGAAAATCTTCCTGAAGTTAGTCGAAAAGAAAAACATCTTTCTATTTTCTTTAAACACTTTCATTTTGTTAGACTAATGAAAACCAACATGCATCACGTAAAGCACGTCGTTTAGCTAATAAAGAAAAACGTCAAGCTGAACTTAATGCAAATCAAGAAATCATAGATTATGATAATCAACCAGAATCAATACGTAGTCGTAATGAATCTTTATCAATAGATGAACAATTACATGAACGTGGTCTTGAACTTTATTCAATAGCATCTGATGGTAATTGTCTATTTGCTTCAATTGTTAATCAATTATCAGATTTAAATGTACGAGAATTACGTGAACAAGTTGCTGAATATTTACGTAAACATCGAAATGAATATGAACCATTTATTGATACAAATTATGATATTTATTGTGATAAATTAGCTAAAGAAAACATTTGGGGTGGACAAATTGAATTACAAATATGTGCAAAAATTCTACAACGATCTATTGAAATTATTCAAGGAAATGGTAATGAACCAATTAAAATTGATTGTCCATCATCGTCAAAACCACCGATTATTATAACTTATCATCGATATTTATATGCTAATGGTGAACATTATAATAGTACAATGAGGACTCAGGAAAACGATAATGAATAAATAAAATTTAAAAAAACAAAAAAAAAAAGAAAGTTGTTTTCTGTTCTTTTTATTAATTTTATGTTTTAGATGAAGATTACTATTCATTGGGGTAGAGTTTTTGGTCTTTTTATTGCAATTATAGTTGTTTTTATTGCTATTATATGTTTTAAATTAATAAATAAATCAAATCAATTTAATGATGAAGATATTGGTCAATGTGATATGCATGAAGCACAAAAGATTATTGATAATCTTGTACGTTTTTTCATTTCGTTTGTCTTTTAAATTTATTAGTACCAAATATAGAACAAAAAAAAAGAAGTTTTAAAATAGAAATTCTTAGAAGAGATTTGAAAATGGAAAATATAACCCTTTGGTCTCAGATTCAGGTTGAAGTTTTAATACTTTTTTAGTTTTCATGTTTTTTCTCTTTTCTATTTATTATGTATTATGGCTATAGTCATATAGAGACTACGACTCAATACAATTAATCCTATTTTAAAAAGCGATAGCTATTAAGAACCTGAAGTGATGATTTATTTAATGCATCCGTGACACTTGATTTTTTTTTAATATCACTTTCACGTATTTCTTATACTATTTTATTTGAATAATTATGCATACATAGTATAGCAATTTAGTTGATTGTTCTTATTCGAATGGAGATTGATTTATTGACTAAGTGTTCACTAACGATGGTGCTGAGCATGACGACTATCAAGTAAGAGAAGATCAGAAAAAGAAGTATTTTTACTCATAGATACTAAGATAACTTATTAACGATGATCCTTTGTTAAAGGAATCTATACATAAATGCGAACAATTACAGGGAAGTCGACAAAAAAGAAGAAGATGAAGATATTGATATCAATATATAGAAGAAGATGATAACATTGAATAACTTCCATTTAAACAGAAATATCGAGAACAGCACTTCTGAACTTGGTGATTAAAATACTTGACCAACATTAAAGATGTTACTTTTGTGTATATGTTCATTATTATCTATGTAGCATAGTATAAATTTGAAAAATTAATGTGAGGCTTTTTCTTCCCACAAATATTTTCTTTCAATCTTTTCATAAATTCAGTTCCATAATCTGTTGGTAATATTATATCATTATGTAATCTATAGATATTCTCTAGCAAGCATCCAAGTATGGTGATAAAACAATAAAAATTCGTTTGAGAAGAAGTGATTATAAAAGAAACCATTTCTCAACCTGAATTTGAGATTAAATGAGTATAGTTTATTCAATAATTTATCGAGCTAATATGATCAGTTTAACTATTCTTTGAAACATCTACTAGTTCAATTGCCATATCGATATTTCACATATTAATATGAGAACATCTAAATTAATTTGAATATTTTAGTGTGAATTATATTCCCTTAGTCAAGTAACTGGTTCTCATTGTTCATCATTATGTAATATAAATTCAACATTAACATTAGCTCAATGTTTATCATTATCTCAATCAAAAATAGTATTACTTATGTCAACAAATACATCATCATATATTGTATTAAAATCTAGACGTCGTTATTTTGATAAACATCCTACAGATTTATTATTTCATGAACCAATTGTATCAATACCATCAGCTCTTTTAACATTTTATGGTATAATTAATTCAACATTAGATGGACATTTGGGTATTTCAATAGATGATTTAAAAAAAGAAGATTTAATACGTCGTTTATTTCGTTATGATCATATTGAAAATTCAATGATTTTATTAGATAAATTTGAAGATGTAATTATTAAATATAATGATTATTATGAACACAATCTTGCATTATCATTAACAACAGAACTTAATACACTTTATTCATTAATAACACAACATGAATTTTTACTTTCACATTATTATCGTTCAAAACATGAATTAATGCCTAAAATTATTGGTTGGTGTGGTCATATATATTTAACAGAACATTTAACACCACTTAATCATCCAATGATTGAAGAACAATTAAATTCTCAAACATGGATACCTAAAGCTTGGTTAGCTAATCGTTTACTTCAACTTATTGATAGTTTTGATAATGAACTTCATGCTCCACTTCATTTATGTGATCTTCGTAAGTAAAAATTCTTGTTTGATTTTCTAAATGAGATAAATCGTTTCTGAGATGAATAGATTTGTTCGAAAAACAAAATGATGATGATCTATTATGGAATTTATTGTATATAGAAAAATAAGAATCGATAATTATTCAATTGAAAAATATCAACTTTAAAAAAGATCAATATCTTTTCATCTCTATCGAGAACTTCTGTATGAATTTTAACGAGCTTCAGAAAAAGTCGATAATCATATCCAAGAGAGTATATTCGTATTTGGCAAGTGTTTGCTTATCTTCTTTCCCACAGCAGGATAAAAGGTCACGGTCTTCTCTTACACCTTGTGAAATTTTTCTTGTGAACGACATTTTATTTTGGCGGAGGGAGATTGCTCAATAATTTGTGTTATCATTAGAGCCCGTTAGGTTGGGTTCGGGTTCGGGTTCGGAATCAATCCAACAGGTCATACTCTAAAGATACCAGTCGATTATGGCATTATTAATATTATTATTAAGTAATCAACAAAAAGTATTTCGTATCTTTAGAGCGACTATAAAATTCACAAGAGAACAATCCCAAGTGTTCACATCTTTTTGAGCTGATATTTTATCCATAAGAAGGCTTTGGAAAAGCCTCTAAAAGTTTGGTGATCATGGGTGTTCCTTGCCGAGATCAGAATTGTTCGTTCGAATATTTGTCATGCACGTGAAAGTAATGGCAAATGATTTTTGATGATTATTAAGAGGTAGGAGAATGTAAATCTTTTTGAGAGTGAACCTAATGATAACTAGATTATACTAGATCTTTCAACGTTTTTTTCTTCAGTAATATTTCCATTAGAGCATGAAAATATTCAACAGTACAATACATACTTGTATTGTGTGATCAGATCATGATGAAATTTCATTAAGTTTACTTTCAAAAAGATTTATAGTCTCCTGTCTTTTAAAAGTCGTCAAAAAGCATTTGCCATTACTGTCATATGTATGGAAAATACTCGAGCAAATCAATTCTTGACAAGGAAAGCTTTAATCAATTAGGTCTGAGTGATAAAATTTTAGACACGACGGATTCTATTAGCCATTCGAGCATTGATCATATCAATAGATATATATTCAGAAATTTCTCAAAAAGAACGACGAATCATTATGAAAAAAAAGTAATTCTAGAAACACCATTTTATGTATTCAAAGTGTTCATCAATTGATTTTAATTTACTGTTAAAACTTTCTTCTGATCTACATTATGTATTTTCTTTTTGTTTTTTTTAGAATTATCTAATTTTGGTATAAATGAAAATGGTAATGTTAAATTACTTGATTTAGATATGGCTTATTTTGATCGTTTAATTCCATTAGATCCTGCAGCAAGATGTCGTAAACATTCTGATTGTTCATTTTTTGATTGTTCAGGTTATTGTGATAAACGTAAACATCGATGTCATGTTAATCGTCGTATAAATAATAATTTACAAGTTTTATGTGAAAAAATTCTTTTAAATTTATTAAAATCTAATACAATTCCATTACGTTTACATGATGTACTTTTATCTTATGTTAAACAATGTTCATCACCATTAGGTCGTTATAAACGATCGAAAGAATTAAAAGTTGGTGCACCATCACGTTTTCTTCGTTTAATGCAAGTTATGCTTATTGGTGAATTAAGATCTGCTAATATAACTTCATATTTATTTTAAAAATACAAAACAAAATGATACAATAGAATATTTGTTTCTTTTTTTTGTCGTAGTGCAATTAAAATTAGATTTATTAATTACATATGAGAATTTCTTTTTTTTTCTGTTTTTGCAGTGATCAATAAATCATTCCATGTTCTTGTTTCCTGTCAGATAAATTGTATACATTCCATCTTTTTAGATAACAAAAAAAAAGAAATCTAATGGCCGATGATGGTGGAGAACGATTTGAAATTGAACGTATTGTTGATAAACGTTATCGAAATGATCGCGTAGAATATCTTATTAAATGGCGAGGTTATCCCGACAGTCAAAATACATGGGAACCTTGTAAGTAAACAAAACAAAACAAAACAAAAATTTAATAAATCAATTTTAAATATATTATTTATTTTTTAAATAGCAAATAATATTGAAGGTGATGAAGAATCAGAATTACTTGCTGAATATGAAGCATATAATAAACGTCAACAACAAAAAATGTTTAATTCAGGAACACGACCAACAATGAATACTCTATCACCAAATAAACGTCGACAAGTAATATTAAGAAAGAAAAACAACTCAGAAGAAAACGAAAATTGATTATTTCTATCTAGGATGAAATAATGAATACTAATTTAAAAAAACGACCATTAAACACAGGTAATATGCAGTCATCAAATACTCCGACTGGTTTTGAACGTGGATTTGAAGCTGAAAAAGTCTTAGGTGCAACAGATTCTGCTGGTGAACTTATGTTACTTGTTAAATGGCGTCATTCAAATGAAGCTGATCTCGTTCCAGCACGTATTGTAAATGTAAAATGTCCAGGACTTGTTATAGATTTCTATGAACAACATTCATTTTGGACTCGATTACCAAAATTAGCTCAAACTGGTGGATCTACACCACGATGAATTTAATTTTGACATATTTTTCTTTTTTTTTGTAAATTTATGTTTGTATTTCACTGAAAGAAGAAAACACCAAAAAGAAAAACAAAAGAGAAGTAAATGATATTGGTCATAAATTTGTCAAAAATATGTTTAATCTATTTTTGGCTTTTTATTATCTGAAACAAATATTACTTATGATAAGAATACCAAGTAAATATATATTTAATCTGTCTTTGGTTAAAATATTAAAAAAAAACATAATCTGATAGAAAAATATTGATTTGTTCGTTTTTCATTAAG
The DNA here is from genome assembly GCA_905250125.1 of Rotaria sordida. NCBI lineage: Eukaryota > Metazoa > Rotifera > Eurotatoria > Philodinida > Philodinidae > Rotaria > Rotaria sordida. The sequence goes on along the minus strand of CAJNOL010000644.1, from coordinate 57,957 downwards.
TAATAAATTTTTTATTTGAAAACAAATATATGATGTTGATAATAAAGACCAGATGTTGAAAAAATAAAACAATCATTCACATGAGATTTAACATGTTTGGATAAGAAATTACGAGATTACTCATTGAAAGTCACGTATTTCATTTTTTTTGCTTGCTGCTGACATTTGCTATTGAGTGCATGTGTTTGACTCATTCTTAACAAGTTTGTTTTTTTTCTTGAAAAAAGTACATCGCCTTGAATATTTATTCATGTACATTGACGAGGTCATAGAACTTATAAAATAATTTCTTCTATCGTTTCTACTATTTACCTTAATGTAAATTCAGTCGAACGTTTTTTATTGCTTCCTTTCTTTTTTTTTCGATGGCATAATAACGGTTATGTCTGTCGTCTTTTTTTCCAATTTCGTATAGTTTACTTGCTTGAGAAGAGAAAAAGAAATAGAGAATACACTTTCAACCTTTGAGTGATTAATAGAAGGGCATATAACATTCAACACAATCGTCGTTTGCTATAACAGTAAATCATGGCTGCTGGTGGTGCAAATAATTCTTCATCTGAAATCAATGTGGTCATTATTGGAGAAACAGGCACTGGTAGGAATTAAACTATAGAAGAAATATTTCAAACATTTAAAATAAATGTTTTATTCGAATATGTTCTCTCTTATCATTGTTAACTGTCAAAATAATAAATCTTGAAGAATTCTCATTCGGACCATAGATTTTCTTGTTAGATTAGTATCTTTCAACTTTAACTACTAGTTATAGTCTATTCATCATATGCAAAAATGTAAAGATTCTACCATTAATTTCTTGGTTTTGTTAGTAATCAACCTGTCTAATTCAATAAAAAAAAGCCTTGAAAAAAAAATGTACTATATTTATTCATTGTTTATAGAAACAGTCATGCCTTCTATTACTTAATGTTTCTTAATTTCTTTTAGACTTAAAAGTACTTACATAGAAGTTTTCTTTTTCGCTATGATTAATAAGATAAACTTAAATAGAAAAATAAACAAGTTTGAGATTAAAAAAAGAAAATTTAACCCTTTGAGTACCGGTAACGCGAATTCGCGTCCTGATAGTTTAGGGTATGAATAAGTATAGAAAACATGATCGTTTGATTATTTTATGATATGAATTACATGAATATTTGCGTTTAAGATATTTGTACGGTTAAGACTATCTGTACCTAGTGATGAATATTGATTGTTCCCTAATATTTCTACCGACCACTATGTGATTCAATGAATTAGAACATAAGTCATTGGACAACATTTTCCAAGAAAGAATAATCGTTATCAACAAGATTTTTCATATTAACACAACCATTCAAGAGTGTTATCTATAGTAAAGGTTCTGATCAATTGATCACATTTGATAACATTTTCCTTCGCGCATTGAATCAACAGAGACTCAACTAAATCCAAGAAGAAAATGTCACGTTTGTGCCAATACTATGAGAAGAGCCAGATCAAGAAGAGATACTTCGTATGAATGCATTGAATGTGATGTAGGATTGTGTCTTATGGATTGTTTTAAAGACTATCACACTCTACAAGCATTTTAATTTATGTACTTTGTGAAATTTTTTGCGAAATAAACGTTAGTTTGAAATTATAGAAATTTTTATTATATAAAAATTATTCGGTACTCAAAGGGTTAAACTTTAAATATTCTTAGGTAAATCAACATTTATTAATTATTTAACAAATCTATTTTATAATGGTTCATTAACAAATCTTAAAGTAGCTATACCAACACATTATTTAAAAGCTAATATGCCATCTATCATGCCTCAACATCATGAAGCTTGTTTAGAGGATGGTACACGTAGTAAAACAACTAAATGTACAAAATATACATTTACTGTTGAACAAGTTCATTTCAATTTTTTTGATACACCTGGTATAAATGATACCGGTGGTTATCTATCGGATAATGAAAATGTTGATCGAATATTTGAGTGTATTCAAACATTACAACATTTAACAGCTCTTGTACTTGTTCTAAATGGTACACAAGCACGTTTAACAGTTAATATACGAAATGTTCTTGAACGTTTTCGTGATCGTATACCTGATGTTATTTATAGAAATATAATTGTTGTATTAACAAATTGTGCATCACATACAGTTAATTTCGGTTCAGTTAAATTATTAAATCATGCACCTGTATTTCATATGCAAAATTCAGCATTTTCATCTGATGCTCAAAAATGGACATCTCAAACACGTGAAATATTACAACGTGATTGGAATATATCAATGCAAACAATGAATGATTTTATTAAAACTTTAATAACATTAAAACCTATTTCAACTGAATCATTATCGGCAATGAATGATGATCGTAATGCTATACGTAGTATTTTACATGAAAGTCGTCTTATGATTATGGAATTGCAACATATTGAAGATGAATTAACTGCACTTGAACAAGCATCAAATATTTATTCAGCGAATGTTGAAAAATATTCATCGATTAATGGTCAGCCAACAAAATCGATTCAGGCAAGTAAATAAATGAACAACGAGAAGAAAACGAAGAATACCCCACCTTTCAGCCACCTTACAGTATAGGATACTGCTCGGAGATAGCTTCTTTAGTCCGATATCTTTCTTACCACTACTGCTAACTGTAACTCTGGACAGAAGAATCAGTCTGGCTCAAAGTTCTTTTGTTCAATTACTACAGTTTCTCATACATGCTAATTAATTACATATACTAGCCACAAGAGCCAGTATAGTCAGTGTACTATCGAACGAGTCATCCAAGGCAAGCAGTCATTTCCAACTTGCTCCGAACCATTCTATAGTTGATCATGCCAAAGTTCGAACATAGGACTTTAGAGATATGCATGAGATAAGATAACCATTCAACCATAAGGATTAAATAAATAAAATAAGAAATAATAATAATAATAATAATAATAACATTTTCAAATTTAATATAAAAACTTTTTTTAGATGAATGAAATAACTGTAACATCATATCACAATACAATATGTTTAAAATGTAATACAGTTTGTCATGAACGATGTTCATTAACAGAAACAACACGAGTTGGTGAACGTGTTTTTCGACGTTGTACAGTTATTGTTAATGGTCGATGTACTGTATGTGCTGGTAAATGTTCTTATGATATACATTATCATGATCGACGTCTTATTAAAAGTGTTCCAAGAACATTAAAGGTAGCTATATCATCCATGGCAAATAAATATGCGGAAGCACGAAAAGATAAAGCAGCTTGTGAAACAAAATGTGAAACGGTTCAAGAAACAAAACGTGTCATTGAACAATCATTACAAGAACAATTTACTAAAGTACGTGATGCATGTTTACGTGTAAGAAGTAATTGTCAAGGCTTTAATGTAGCCGAAGAATTATGTATATTTGTTAATTTTCTTAAAAATGATATGAGTTCATTACGATCATCATCAGTTAAGAGAAAAGCAGCAAAATTTGTTGAAAAACTTGAAACACTTGCAGATGATTTGCAAGATGATGACTCTTTAATATCTATAATTGAACCACCGTCAACATCAGCAATACATCCACCAATGTCACCTTCAGTTGCTGCTAAACGAAAAACGACCAACAGTAATAATAATAGTAATAATAATAACACTAATAATAATAATAAACAACCTTTAAAACCATCTCAACAACAACCAACATCAATAGTAGTGAGTAGCATAAAGATTATCTAAAATTAGCTGATAGATTTTTATTTTATGATCAAATAATAGAATGATGATTTGATTTTACTTAATCCATCACCTACTTCATGTGTAATGGCACAAGTTGATCATATTCTAAGTGGTTCATTTAGTTCATTAAATGTAATTGGTGATGATCCATCAACTGAAGATGATGAACAGCGAAGGAAAAAAGTATCAACAGTTGCTATATCAGATTCGCTTGTTCGTAATCAATCTATTCAACAGCAACAGCTATCATCGGAGTCAACTGATAGTCGTAAATATGCTGAATATTCAACTGAACGTCTTGTTGCTCTAAGTCGTGAATCCACTGAAGAATATAAATTAATTGCAAAAGAATTGAATCGACGCTGTGGTGGTACATCAATTGGTTATTTAACACCTGCACAATTATCTATATTATGTGAATACTATGCATCATCTCGAATGTTACAATTGGATGAACTTATTCGTGTACATTCCCAACTTCAATTAGATATACAGCAATTAACTGATCATGATCCATTCGAAATACTTTCTGTGCCAACAGATAAATTATTACATTTAGCTGCTGTTTCACTTTGTTTACAAAACGCTAATAAATACCAATAAGAATTCATTTTTATTTTTTCGTTTTTTTTCTCTTATATTTTAGATTATCGTTTTGCCCTTATATGCGAACTTCATAACAAGGAATCCTATTATGGCAGCTGCATATCAAGTAAAAGAAACAATGTCGGGTGCAATGAGTCGTCTTAGTGTTGGTGGTAATCAAAATACAATGAAGAATAATGAAAATAATGATACACGTCATCTTTCACTTGATACATCGAATATAGCGAAAGTATTAATAATTGGTGAAACAGGCAGTGGTAAATCAACATTTATTAATTATTTAACAAATTATTTTCGTGGTGGTTCATTACAAAATATTAAAGTTGCTATACCATCAAAATATCGTCCAATTATTACAGAACAATTCTTACATTGTGAAAATAATATACGAGATACTACACAATCAAAAACGGATATGTGTAATCAATACATTTTTGTTGATACTGCAAGTCCTGCTCAAAGACAATATCTCTTTCTTGATACACCTGGTCTATCAGATACGCGCGGAGCTGAACAAGATAATGTCAATATGAACAAAATTATCGATGGGGTAAGCTCTATATCAAATCAAAATCTAGTACCATTTATCATTATGCTATTTTAGGTTGAATCATTGGGCGGTTTATCAGCAGTGATCATTGTTGTCAATGGTACAACGGGACGTCTTACATTGAATCTTCGTAATGTTATTGCACGTCTTCGTGGTAATTTACCTGATGTTGTCATGGATAATGTTATTGTTATTTTGACTAATGCTAAACGGCATGAAGCTAATTTTAATATATCATCTCTTCAATTACATGGTACCGTTTATCCATATTATATGCAAAATTCCGCTTTTTCACAGGATCCAAATGCGTGGGATCAAGCAGCACTTGATGCATTACAATATGATTGGGATGCATCAATGGATGAATTAAGGCGAATGATTGAAACAATTGATACATTTAAAACAAAATCTGTGACAGCATTTAAAGATATGAAAGATATACGTAATGCAATAAAAGCATTAATGCATGAGGCACGATTAGAAGTTTCACGGATACAAAGAATGCAAGATGAATTAGCTGCATTTGAACATGCACTTAAACAATACAGAACAGACGAAGTAACATATAAAGATTATACACGTGAACGAATTGTTGAAACAAAAGAATTAGTTGATACAAAATATCATTCAAGTAAGTATATGAATGCTCATTTTAATAAAATGAATTGCACTCATATACAGTGTATACGAAAATTATTTGGTACGATTTGTTTTCAATTTTTTTTTATTGTCTTAAGCTTTAGAAAAACATCGAAATAGTGATTCAAGTAGAGAAAATTGTTTCCAATAAGATTGTAAGAAAATAATAATTATTATCAGATTTCCAAAGAAAGGGGTCTCCAGGAAACCAAAATGCTAGTTGTTTAGCACACAAAATGCGTAAATATAATATTGTTTGGACTACATAGAATGACATAGCGAACGATTCTCTAGAGAATAAGATAGCTTCAATTTTTCTACGATATTTTTTTTGTTGAGATACAGCAATTTGATTCAAGGTCCAAAAATAATTTTTCTACAGGAAATAATAAAAAATAACTTTACGGGCTTTTATAATATTGCTATATCTCAACAAAAAAGTATCGTAGAGAACTCGGAGATGTCTCATTTTGTGAAAAAAAATATGTTTGCTCTATCATTCTGTACAGTCCAAGCAAAGTAATATTTAGTGTTCTATGTGCTGAAAAACTTGAGTTTTGGTTTTCTGGAAGCCTTATCTTTGTAAATGTGATAATAGTTATTATTTCTTTATAATCCTATTAGAAATAAATTTCATCCACTCGAATCACTATTTCGATTCTTTCCAAAGCTTCAGACAGTAAAAAAAAAAAAGTTGAAAACAAACCTTGTTGAAGAATTTTAGTATTCACAGTATATACCATCATGGTATTATATTTTATTTTTATAATAGCTGTATGTCGTAAATGTGATCATGTTTGTCATGATAAATGTGGTCTTCATGAAACATCAACATATGGAAATCGTATATTTCAACGATGTTGGGCTATGTCACTTGAAGGTCAATGTTATATATGTCCAGGTCATTGTCTCTATACAGAACATTATCATGCACGTAAAACAATGAAAATTAAACAACAAAAATTACAAGATGTACTTCATGATATAAAAGCAAAATATGATTTAGCAACACGTAATAAAGCTGATTTTGAATCACGTATAACAACAACACAAGATGCAAAAAAAATGTTAGAACGTGCATTAAAACAAAAATTAGAAGAAATCAAACATAAATGTGTTGAATTAAGACGAATATGTAGTGGTTTTAATTTAGCTCAAGAATTACATGCACTTATTGATCAACTTAAAGCTGAAGCAGTTATGTTAAGAAATATTGAAGCTAAACAACAAGCTGAAGAATTTATTCGTAGTTTAAGTGAATTTTGTCGACAATTAGAAGCTGATCAAGTTGCAAGACAAGTTTTACCACCAATGCGTCTTATTGATACATATACATCAAAACCATTTCGTTCACCATCAATATCATCATCGACATCAACAAGAATAACATCTCCAGCATCACCATCAGAAAATACACCAAATTTAAATACAAGTGTACTTGATTTAATAACTAGATTAAATAAACCTAAAAAACCATTACCACCAACATCTGATGAAGATGATGATGATAATGATGACAATAGTGAAAACGATGATGATAATGAAAATATACGTGAAACACCATCAACATCATCACGTTCTAGTCGTAATCATCATCAAACAGATAATGATAATCATCATCATGATGATGAAATTAGTTCAATACATGATCGTCGCAAACGACGTCAATTACCACTAAATCATACTAATACTAATACTAATAATAATAATAATTCTTTACAACAACAATATGCTGCATTAACAACAACAGAACTTGTTCAACGATATACAGATTGTAAAGATGCACGAAAATCAAATGCAATTTTAATTGAACTTAATCGTCGTTCACAAGGTAAATCAACAGGTCCACTTGTTTCGCCAACTGATATTGGTACATTTGCACGTTATACACAATTATATGGTTCACAAGATGCACCAACATTAAGTCATTTATATTTACAACTTCAACAAAGAATTTCAAATATGACTGAACCTGATATACTTAATATTATCCGTGTACCTGGTGATCTTTTACTTGAAATTTCTGCAATTTATACACTTATTGCACAGAAAAATCAACAACAACAACAAGGACAAAATACTGATGGAAATTTTGCTAATGAATCTGCATTTGAACGACCACCTGATCATATAGTATCTTCAATGATGATGAAAATGTCAACACCAACTTCTCAACCAGCTATGGGGTTTTTTTCACCTCCTGTTAGTCATCATTCAGGTGGAGCAACAACAACAACAACAACATCAACAACACCTAATACTTTTTTTAAACCTATTCAACCAACAAATATGAATAATGTTAATATTCAACCAACTTCTTTACAAACACCAATCTTTTCTTTACCAACGTCAACTCTTTCATCAACGTCTTCGACACAACAACAACAGCAACAACAACAACCACAACAACAACAGCAATCTTCTCTTTCGTTTGCAGGTTTTACAGGTATGATTTAGTTTTCTGCACGGATACGATTTTGCGCAACCGGATCCGGACAGCGGTATCCGGTACCCGATAGAAGCTAATCGACATCCAGCAGATATTGTCACAGTTATAGTACAGTTCTCAAATCTTTATATGAAAACTAGGATTCACTCGGTGGCTTTCTGCTTCTGAAATCTGATCCATTTCGCTAAGTATACGTTTGCTTGCTGCTGATGACGTTAGAATGAAATGCAGTGTGTTGCTGTCAAATATCATAATTGTGAATACATACAGAAATGCTTTTTTCCATCATGATCATACATGTTCACATTTTTGATAATTCATTTTTATCTTCGTGTATTCAGTTACTTCGCCATATGGTTCATCGTCATCTGTAGATGAATGTTCATTAAAAACAAATTCTTTTAATAAAATAATATCAATTGTCACTTCTGTAACTTTTTCTTAAGTACAATAAATTGCTCAATCGTGATTGAATCGGTTTTCACTTTAATGCTTTTATAAAAATCAGCAGTTTGAAAAAGTAAAAACATTTTAAAACGCCAAAATTTTATTAATTTCCGAGTCGGATTCCAGGTATGATCTCATACCCAAAATCCGAACCGACCCGACGAATTCGCACCTGGACCCATGCTTCGTGCTGGGTCAGGTGCCACGTACTCGACTCTATTGCAGGATGCTAGTATGATTGTATAATCATTTTTTTTTGAACTAGAGAATCAATTTTATATCTATCTATAGGATATCATACTGGTAGTGGAGATAGCAATAGTGCTTCTTCACAATTTCAATTTCAAAAACCACCCCCACCTCCACCTCCATCTGTTGTTCCATCATCATCAACTACTATGATGCCAATCTCAACAACAATACGATCTGATCGATCCGTAACTGATTCACCATTTACATTTATTTCTCCACCATCATCAAATGTTCTTGAATCAACTTTTGCATTTGTTACACCAACAACAACCACAGCAACAAATAAAGATGATTATACTATGGTAAATATAGCACCATTACCCAATATAAAAACTGATGATGATATAGCTAATGATAATACATTAACAAATACAGATATGACACATTTATTAACATTATATAATGATGCAAAATTGTCAAATAAAAATGCACAATTATTTGCTATTTATCAAGAATTAGAACGTCGTTGTACAGGTGCTAATTGTAATCAATTAACAAAAGATTATTCTGTTATATATGAAACAAAATTAAATGAACATGCACATAAAACATTAACTGAATTAAAACAAATTTATTCAAATATACAACAACAAATACGTATGCGAACAAATAATGATGCGACACGTATTAATGATGTACCTAAAGAATTGATTATTGAATCAGCTGCACTTTTAGCAAATATTAAACAAAAAGAAGCATATATTTAACTGACTATATACATTGATTATTTGTTTTTTTTTCTTTTAACTGTTTCACAATATCAATTTATTCTCGTTTGAATGTTTTGTCCCTTTGCTTTTATTATTCTTTGAATAAAATTATCAACATATTTAATAAATTATAAACAATCATATTAATTTTGTGTTCTTACAAATGAGTTCCAAATTTCGTATGAAGTACACGCTTCCCCACTTTCAAAAAAATTGATTTCTATCAGAATTATCAAAATGAAGATAAACTTATAGGAGACAAGCTTGAAATCGAATCTTTCAAGAACAATATGATTTTTGCTATTTGACATGTTGTTTTTTTTTTTTGACAAAAATATTCGATGATTTTCATCGCTTAAAATCGACTTTTTTTTTGAGCAAACGGAAAATCTTTTTTTCATTTCTGCTTTTCTGATTGTGCATTCGAAAATTCTCGAAGGAGCTTCATTGTAGATAATCATTTTTCTTTTTATTTGAAAGAGCATATGAAACTACAGTGCTTGTCAGAGCGCGTTTTAAATTTAGCTTTTTTATTATTATTATATCAAAGTACACTTCTATAAATAGATGAGTATTTTATTAAGAGTTTGTCGAGGCAAAGAGTTTGATATTCTTTTTCTCTGCTTGAAAAGTTAGAACTTAAAAAGAAAAGAACTCTGCCAGACACTACAATCTGACATTCTCTATCAAAAAAATAATAATTAAATATATAGAATGAGCACCCACAGAGAATTTTGCATTACCAAATAAGTTATTTTTGAATCTTATTGGATGAATATGGCCCAACAACATCATGATATAGGATTGCAATTTTTAGCATGGTTTCTTCGCTATGGTACTAATATAGTTTGAAAATTTCGTGTGATTTGAATATATTTGGCTCAAGATCTATTTTGCAGGGTGGGATGAACGAACTTAAATATCAATCGACAGATAAAATAAACGTTATAATAATTGAGACAGTTCTATGAGTCTTTGTCATACGATAAAAGATTAGCAAAAAAAGTCTTAGTATAGAAAACATCAGTAGTTTTGAAATAAAAAAATTGAGTAAAATTCCACAACATAATATTACAATCATCATGAATACAAAAATGATGTAACTTTATTATTAATGGACACGTATTCAAAGCATCTGGCTTCTTCATTATATTAACAACACGAAGCCATAGAACGGACATATTGTAGCATAACATATTCTTGACTCACAAAATGGCAAAAGAAAAATAATATTAATTGATTCAAACATTAAAAATGAGTGATATGTATTCATTGTCTGTATCATATTGAGCAAAATAATGATTAAGAAAAAATTTTACCATTAATCTTATGCTTACTCTCTAAAAATTGAAATGTTTACAATCATGAAAATATTCTTTTTTATTAGTATACAATAATTACGACAAAAAAAAAACAATATACTATGATTAACCCATAATTACTAATTACCAACCATATGACATTTAACATTAAAATAATGCAATGAATATTAGTATCAAAAAGTTATTATTATCATTATTATTATTATTTTTATATATTTTTCAATATCACCAGAAATAATATTTATAGAGAAACGAGAAAAAAAAAGCAAACATAAAAAGAGACATGATCTATAAACATATTGTCAATGATAAAGATTACGTGTTAATCTTGTTCTCTGTAGTTCCTGAGTTCGTCGCTCTCGTCTTGCTATTGGTGTTTCACCAAATTTTAATAATTGTTGTTGTGATCCAGCATTTGTTTGACTCAATGAACTTTGTAATAAACCACTTGCACCACTTGGATCTATTTATATATTAGAAAAAGAAAAAACAAAAATCTTCATTTAAATTCCATAGGATAATTTAATTTTTACCTTGTGATAATGATAAACTACTACCTTGTATTGGTGGTAAAATCAAACGTTGTTCTGGTGGACGATTTTGACTGGTTGATCTACATAAGAAGTTTGATTTGATTTAAAATAAATAATAAATTATTAACAAAATAATCAAAGCAAGCAAGTGTACATGTGTAGAGCAACGAAATAAAGTAAAATATGAATATATGATCTATCTGATACCTCGGTGCGATGAACTGAGGCGGCGAAAGATTAAGACGACGAAGAGGCAATTCACTGTTTATGTATATTAATTCTGGTCATTTTATTATTATAAATGAAAGAGAAAAGAAAAGAAAAATACATACTGTCGAAGTGAAAAATTTTTTCCAACAGTTGATGATGAAGCTACAGATCGTTGTTGTGATTGATTTCCAATATTATATAATGTATCGATTGGTGTTGTTGATCTTGCCATGGAGTTGTCATTAATATGTGTTGACGCTAAACAATCACGAATAAGTATTTTTGATGTTGAACTTAATCGTTCAGCATGAAGTATTTCACGTAATACAGCTCGTAATCTTGCAATCTAAACAATTTATTGTTTTTGAAAACAACCAAAAAAATAGCTCTTAGCGTAATCCCTGTGTGATTAAAATGTGAAACATAATGCTTCACTCTTCTGTTACTTAATCCTCTAGAAATGCAATAGGGAAGTAGTTTATATATTGAAACGAGATTTTATTGACATACAATCTGTGATCGTCGCTCAAAGTCTGTGATGGACCTCGGAATGCTAGAAGTAGTGACTGGAGGCTGGGAAGAACGACACTCATTGTGATCTTCTCCCTGTCATCAGATCGTTCCTCCATCAATCCTAGTCACTTCGCAACGACATTGTTAGCTTATTTTATTTCACTCTGTTAGAGTAAAGCAAGTGATGTGTTAAAATCCGATGTCTGTCCAAAGTTACTACGAAACTGTAAGAACTCTGAAGGAGGACGTTGCTGAGACGTCTGTCATGATCGACGAGAAAGGAGATCCAAATTTTTACCCCTATACTTTGCTATTGCATTTAGATCATGTTTCACAAAAAAAACAAACTTATATCAATAAAATAATAATTAATAAATTACTTCGAGTACTTGTTGTCGTTGTTTTTCATAAGAAACTTGAAGTAAATGTTGATAATCAGCGTCATTCATTTGTGTTTTTTCTGATTTATTAGTTTTATTATCATCATCAATAGAAGTTGTTATATTGACATCGGATGATATACTTAAATAAAAAGAAAAATTAATTCTCATATAGAGGAAAATTTTTTTTTAAATTTATTTTGCTTGAGTTACTTCGGATCTGGTAATAGAACTGGTACAGCAGATGAAGATGATGTCTGTGATGTTTGAACAGATGATGTTTTATTTAATTCATCAATCGTACGCATTAAATATTCATTTTTTTGTTCAGTTTCAATTAATCGGTTTTGAAGTTCATCAATTTGTTTTTCAAAATGAAGACGTTGCACTTCTTGTAGACGTTTTTCTGATTAATAGAAATAAATAAATTATATTTAAATCAACTAAAAACATAACTTCAAAAAAAATAAAAATAAAAATAAAAAATCAATCTAGTGTCAAAAGAAAACATAGTGAACAAAAAAAAATATATGTATATTCCAAATTCCATTGCAAACGAATCCTATTTATCATACCATCGGACTCTGTTATAATTGATTCTATAATTGAAAATAATTGATTTTTGAAATTCTCGATTGAGAAAAAATAAAGAAAAAAACAAAAAAAAAAAGATTTTTCTTTTTATTCATACCAAGATTTGGTTCATTTAGTGAAAGATTAGCTAATTGTTGTAAATTTGGTACTGTTTCAGTTTTATGTTGTTTATTTGTAGATGAAGATGATGGACGAATATCAGCCATACGAAAATGAAGATCTAAAAAAAAAGAAAACAATTTTTCATTATTATTTATTTTATTTTATTTAAATTTTACCTCGATTTTCTTGTTGAAGTCGATTTATTTCATTATGTAAATCACTTAGAGTTATTTCATGTTGTTGTTGAACATAACGAAGATTTCGTTCAAGTAATTCAACACGTGAACGTGGATCAACTGTTGGTGTTGGTGAAGGTGTTGTTGATGGTGAGATTATTCTTATTTCATCATTTGTTGGTAATAATGAGGAATTTTTTCGTATAATTATACGGGACGCAACAGGAGCTGGTATACGCCGTGATGTTGGTTTAGACATATCACCATCACTATCGCCAGGTGACTGAAGTGTATGGCTGTGAAGTGCTGATACGCGCTCATCGACAATCGATTGTCGAATCATCTAATCATATATCATTAAAATATCAATAAAACAAACTTAAGTCTAAAGTAAACAAGTACAATGGAGTGTAAATTAACTGACAGAACCACCATAAACAGTAGAGCATGTCATGGAAATCGTAGAGAATATATGTAGAAATAAAGATGGCGCTAGACTCTGTAAAATATAAATGAACAAAATCGATAAGATAAATTCTTGTGATTTCTTGTCTGACTCTTTTACGATAGTATACAGAGAATATTTTTATAAATAAAAATACAATTAATAGAATTGACTAATAAAACAAAATATGTGTTCAACTGTATGTATCAAATAGATTTATTAAAATATTTTCATGCTTTTACAGAGAGAGAGCGAAATGCTTAACAGCAATGCATAACCATCCAGCAAATATGTGACGTTTATAATCCTAAGCGGAATAGATGATAAACGGTTTTAAAACTTGCTTGAAACTATTGTCATTCGATCGATCACAATGAGTAGTGAAAAATACGTTTTAATTGGGTTTTCCAATGTTTGCTTGTCGGGTTTTGAATGTTTTATTCAATTTTTGTCTGAGAAGCATAGAATCACTGAATATTTGGATGATTAAATTTTCGGCTGAAATTGTGTTTATAGACATGCATTGAGATCACTGGTAACTATTCAAGGCTCAAACAAGGATAAACATATTCTTATTAAGATATCAGCTTATCATGAAAATGCCATTCTTTTGAAACACAACCAAAAACAGCCGTTTATTTAAAATATAAATACCATGACACAAATGCATTCATTTCGACTCAGACTTTGACAAGTTTCTAGTAACTATGAGACATATCTATGAACGAACTTTCAGTTCACGATCTGATCATCCAAGTTCTCAGCGATTCTATGCACATTAGACAAAAATCGAATAAAACGGACATAACTCGACGAACGAAAACTGAAAACTCAAACTAAAATAGACTTTTTGACTATTCATAAACGATCGATCGCATGACCACAATTTGAAATAAAAAAAAAACGATTTGACACTTGGGAACGTTTTTCCTCATCAAAAAACACTATCTACACACAAAGATTGTTATTTCTATTGCTCTCTTGTACAGAATTTTGCATTATGAATTAAAAAATTCTTACATTATTGATTCTATATAAAGTCTCTCTGGTAGATTTCGTAAACTATATTGTTCAAAAAATGTCATCTCCTTCAATTGATTGATATTTTAACTTATCATCGTAGAAGCTACTATAGAAATATCTGTAACAAAAATGATGGATAGATTGTTTTGTTACTACTGCAGTATTTATTTTATTGTTGATCAACCTTGAGAAACCGGAGGAGTAGCACTATCACTATCCTCGGTGTATGATATTCACTACACTACTCCATTACATCAGTTCTCTCCGTTCCATACAGAATACGAGCTTATTTACGAAAGAGGAAATAAGAAGAAGAGAGAGGAAAGGATAAATAGAAGACAGAGTGGGAAGGCTGCTACTATCGTTCATGAGATCAGAACATCTAGCCAAAGCGTGACGGTTTGCTCTAACAACATTGAACAAATATAAAATGCACAAAGGTCGTGCCCTTATCATCGGCACAATATCATCAATAGCTATACAGCAAAATACTTACAGTAAGATGTGAAATCTGATCGGCTGAGCCGCTGTTACTAATTTCGGCCGCGGTGTGGCAGCAGCAGCTTCTTTTGCAGAGAGATGGTAAAGTTGTATGAAATTGCATCCGATTTGAGTGTCTACAAGTCTAATAGTTAGAATCGTGGTACATCTGATAGATTCCACCTAACTGTGCTGATTTAGCACAATGAAGAAAGAGATTTTCGAAGAATATCTCGAAAACTATCGCGGTAGCGGCAGGTTTTCAGCGTTCTACGTGAAATTTTGCTCATAGACAGGTTTACTTGTGACCAGAATACTCTGAAAATGGTAGCTCTCAAAAGAACGTTTTTTTTTGTGAGATTTTGAATTTCCGAAGAATCTCAGGTTTTGGCACCTTGCGCCTAAAATGAGTGGATTCTGAAGGAATGTTTTAGTCACAAATGAATCCATCTATGAGTAAAATTTTAGGGAGAAATATCGTCCTTCAATTTGTGTGTACAAACCATGCCATTGCCTAAAATTCCAGTAAAATGACTATAACTCTAAAGTAAAAGTCAAAGGATACTGATCCTTATAGATCTTTTCATATCTCACTTAAGTCCACCTTAAGAATAGAATACAAACTTGAAAATGATTACATCATTTGAAATCATTGCCTCATTAGTAGTATATCAATTATTTTTTTATTAATATATCGTATCATTGACAACTAGCGACAACTATATCTAAGTAAATTTTCTCTTCTTTTTCTGATTAGTTCATATGTAATAAAAGATAGAAAAAACAAAACTGAAATTACGTTCGTTTATTCGCAATACATTTGAATTTCACATTCGGTTTTCTTATAGATAAAGAATGTTGAAATCAGAAGTAACTCGTGTATCTGGTCCATCAACATCATCACGTCGTCGTTCATCATCAAATTCTCCGCTTTATGAAAAATCATCTAAACGATATCGTCGAACTCCAACTCCATCATCAGAATCAGAATCAGATTATGATGATGATGATAAATATGAACAAAAACGTAATAAAGATGATGATGAAGAAGAAGGTGAAGTACCATCAAAACCAACTTCAAATCCTCCTTCAACTCAAACAACGCCTGCTGTACCGCTACGTACTGGTGGACTCTATATGCCACCAGCCAAACTTCGTCTTTTACAAGTAAAATACTTTCAAATCATCAACATAGATTTATATTCTTCTTGTTTTTTTTTTAATTAGGCATCATTAACTGATAAATCAACACCTGAATATCAACGTATTGCATGGGAAGCTTTAAAAAAAACTATTAATGGTCGTGTTAATAAAATTAATACATCAAATTTAGCATTAATTATTCGTGAATTATTTAAAGATAATATTGTTCGTGGTCGTGGTTTACTTGCTCGTGGTATTATTCAAGCACAAACAGCATCACCATTTTATACATCAGTTTATGCTGCATTAGTTTCTGTTATTAATACAAAATTTCCACAAATCGGTGAATTAATTGTTAAACGTCTTATATCATCATTTCGTCGTACATATATGCGAAATGATAAAAGTAATTGTTTAGCAACAACAAAATTTATTGCACATCTTGTTAATCAAAATATTGTATGTAATCTTTCAAAAACTCTAAGAAAAAAAAAAAGAATACTATGTTTAATTTTTCTTTTTTGTTTTTTTTTCTATTTAGTTACATGAAATAGTTGCATTACAAATACTTGTACTTTTACTTGAAAAACCATCTGATGATAGTGTTGAATTAGCTATTGGATTTTTAAAAGAATGTGGACAAAAATTATCACAAGTTAGTCCACGTGGATTAGATTCAGTATTTTCAACATTAAGAAATTTATTACATGAATCATCATTAGATAAACGTACACAATATATGATTGAAGTTTTATTTGCTGTACGAAAAGATCAATTTAAAGCTAATCCATCTATTCCATCTGGTCTTGATTTAGTCGATGAAAATGATCAATATACACATATGATTACATTAGATGATGAATGTCAACCTGAACCAATGCTTGGTAAAGATATATATGTTGAATAAAAAAATAAAAGATTTTTTTCTTGTTTTCAATTTAGATGTATTTAAATATGATGAAGCATATGAAGAAAATGAAAGAAAATATAAAGAAATTCGAAAAACAATTCTTGACGAAAGTAGTGATGATGAAGATGAATCAAGTTCGGATGCATCTGATGGTGATGAAGATAATGATAAAAAAAAAGATGATGTTGATGAAGAAGAACAAGAAGGTGATCAAGTTGAAAGTAAGTAAAAATAACTTTTATTTAGAACAAATCAAATAATTACAAAACTATATCATTTACTAATGACAGAACTTCTAGAATTGAATAAAACAAGAAGGATTCAAGTCCATAGATCTTCTCTATAGAAGTTTTATTGGATTTTCGAATTGAAATTTTATCGATAAGTAAATCTGATAATCCTAACAATGATCAATTAATTGATTTCATACAATCCAATGAATTCGAGAAACAGAATTTTTTAACAATGAACTGTCATATAACGTTTCATTTTGTATAAAATTACAGCGGGGATATGTTACTTAATTATTAAAAAAAAATGTCTATTAACTTTTCGAAGTGCACCTATCAAAAACTTCATTTTTCAAATCTGACACATTTTATTCTATTTAAAATAAAACATAGTCGCTTCCAGATTTTATAATATCTACTTTCTCTAATAACTGATTAGTGTTAAATCTTCACTTAATCCCTAAATCGGTTCTCTTCTAAAGATAGCAATCAAGATTAGATCATTTTCTCGGAAATTTTGCAAATGTCGATGAATAAATATTTTCCTCCAGTTTTACATCGACAGATATTCGTTTTCTTTCAATAGTAAAAACCTCAGTATCATCATAGCATACTGACTAAGTTATGATATACACCTGTCCTCGTAGTTAATGTACGGGGAGCTCAAGCGATTAAGTATAAGAAGTTTGCGTTAGACTGGCCTTATACCGAAAGGCAGGAATATTCTTTCTTTTAAAATCATACGAAATGAATCTTCTGTAAATTTTAATCTTTTTATTTTTTTCTTATAATAGAAAAACAAGATACAATTATTGATCAAACCGAGACAAATTTAGTAACACTTCGTCGTACAATATATTTAACAATTCAATCAAGTATTGGTGCCGAAGAATGTGCGCATAAATTACTTAAAATGAATCTACGTCCGGGACAAGAAGTATGTTGTTGCTGTTGTTGTTTTTTTGAGAATATTCAATTAATTTTATTTAATCTAATCATTAGATGGAATTGTGTCAAATGATTCTTGATAGTTGTGCACAACAACGAACATATGAACGTTTTTTCGGTTTACTTGGTCAACGTTTTTGTTTATTAAAAAAAGAATATGTTGAATGTTTTGAAAAAGTTTTTCAAGATCAATATGAAATTGTCCATCGTCTTGAAAATGTTAAATTAAGAAATGTTGCGAAATTTTTTGGACACTTACTTGTTACAGATGCCATTTCATGGGGTGTATGTTATTTGGTTTTTTTTAAAATAGCAAATTAAAAAAAAATAATGTTTTCTTTTTCTTTAGGTACTTCGTTGTATTCGTTTAACAGAAGAAGATACAACATCATCATCACGTGTTTATATAAAAAATTTATTTTTAGAATTAGCTGAATTTCTTGGTTTAACTAAACTTAATAATCGTTTAACAGATCCGTATGTTATAAAAAAAAAAAAGAAGCAAAATAATAATCTATTTATTGATTTTTTTCTTTTGTTTTTATTATAGAACATTAGCAGAATATTTCGATGGTCTTTTTCCTCGTGATAATCCAAAAAATGCTCGATTTTCAATAAATTTTTTTACATCAATTGGTCTTGGTGGATTAACAGATGATTTACGAGAATTCTTAAGAACAAATCCTACACCAACTCCACCTGTACAAACAACAATACCTATTAAAACTGAAATAAAAGATGAAGAAGATGATTATAAAGATCATGATCGTATTCAAGCTCGTGTTCATGAACTTCAAATTGAACAACAAAAAACAAAAAAACAAAAAGAAGATAAAAATACAAAGAAAAATAAGAAGAAAACTAAACAACGTATGATTAAATTTTAATAAATTTTTATTGTTTATATAAAATTTGTTAGAGAATTTAAAGTCAAGAAAACTAATAAAGGACTATTACGTGTGACAATAAGTCAATGAATCGATTATACATTGAAATTAGGGTATCCGAGTTCTCATCCTTAAGGAATGAGAACGCAGCCCAAACTACGTTTTCTAGCATTTTTTATATATACCTAGATGTTCATACAGGGATAGCAATGCTTAGTCACATGTTCGACAGAAGCACGGTTCTTATTTCATTTCCTACAAATCTTAATTTGTAGATATGCGATTCTATCACTATACAGCACCCCGCGAGGATTGGGTAGCATATGAAAAGTGAAGATTTATCCTATAGAATAGATTCATAGATGGTCTCACAAGTAAACGGTAATTGAATGTTGACATTCATATTTTGATCTTATCGACATGTTACGAAAAGATGAAAACTATATTCATTATAGAATATCGGAAAATGTAACAGACGGAAGCTACCAGATAAGGAAAGATTATATAGGGACATGGAAAATTTTTAAAGCAACTACTGCTCATTCTTGTGTTACGCTTCATACTCAACTAGAAGAGTTCCCTAAGGGTTCGTATTCATACTTATATCCAATATTTGTCCTTGATTAGGTTGTTGTTTATTTTTTAGACCTTTCTGAGTCATTTCTCCATAATGATAAGACAATTCTTTTTTGTCAATATTATTTTTCAGCATGGTGCCCAATTATCGTAGATCCGTTCATACAACTTTGATTATCTTTTTATGCGAAACTCTAATGTGTTTCGGATTCCTAGAAGCGGTATAATTAAGGATATTTTATAATTGAAGTATAATTTAAAAAATTACTGAGATTCGATAGTTCGTTCGCTGAACTTCAATTGTCTTCTACAGAATAGAAGAATTCGATAAATCAAATCTTTTAGTGAACCATAATCATGATCTTTCATTCCATATAAAATACTTAAAGTTTCGATTGAAAAATTTGTTTGAATAGACTGCGAATCAATTTTATCTGAAAAGAACCAAAGAAATATTATAGTTGAAAATTTCTCCTTGCAAATTCATAATCTCCTTTCGGGTATTAAGTTCCAAAGATGTTGATCCTCTATATTTAATCATTTTTAAAAATTGATACATAGGTTCACCATCTACATCGTCAGCTTCATCAACATCATCATCATCATCGTCCTCTTCAGCTTCGCCATCACCACCACGACCACCACCACCACCGCCCCCATCATCATCATCTCGTACACATCGTGATGAACGTGATCGACGCAATGAAAATAATAAAAGTGAACGCCGACAACAAGATCGTCGAAATGAAACAAAAAGAGATGAACGTCAACAAAGAGATCGTCGATCACCAAGTCCTGATCGTCGAAAAGAAGAACGTCATCATCGAGAAAAACGATCATCATCACCTGATCGACGTCATCATCATTATCATAAATCATCAAAACATTAAATAATATTTTTTTTTCTTTTTCTCATTTATTATGTATTGTTATTAAATGTTTTTTTTGTGTCGTGCAGTGTGTATTTCAAAAAAGAAACAAAAACTAAAGTAACTAAAAAAATATAACTTATCATCATCTTCAACTTGAATTATAATCAGTAAAGATTAAGAGAATTTAAATTCTTTAACTTGTAGATCAATTCAAAATACGTTTTATCACATGTTCTCAGCCTTCAATATCCATATGTTATATAAATAAATATCTGTATTTATTTATTATTAGGAATGTATAGATGTGGTGAAAATACTGACAATGAATCTACTAACATATTGACTACAACGGATCGGTGTGTTCACTGAAGCATTGGAATATACTGCTACAAAAACAGAGACCTATTTTGATAGCATTGGTGTCTTGATGTTGCAGCAAATGCGGATAATAATGTAGTCAGTAATCTAGTGAATCCACTATCTATGACTTGTTATCAGTATTTACAGCAACAATATCCGTTTCTATTGATTATGAAAAACTTAGCAAAAAGAGAGTATAATTAAGTAAGATAGAATTTAAGTGGATGACAATGTCTTATAATTTTTGGATAAGAGATTGGTTTCTGATTTTCTATTTACGAGGATTCAATTAGTTGAGAAAACCTTGAAACATCATATGTAAAAATTATTCAATGTGCTTATTTTTTTCTAGAGGAAAAATATGTTTAAATTATCTATATTAATTACGATATGTAAGTTTTATTTAAAAATTTCATCAAAATTCTGCAAATTTATCTATTGATCTAGTATTATCGATAGTTTTGTTTGTCAATGGAAATCTTTTACAAAATGGTCTTCCATTAAGATATCATGTTAGTGGTGTTATTCAATTACCTTATGCAGAAATAAGTGAACCATTTGAGTCATGGATTGATGTTGAATTAGGCTATTCACGTATTGATTATTATGGCGGTTAGTTTTGTTTTATTTTATTTTATTATATTATTATTATTATTAAAAACTAAATTATAGGTGCAGCAAAGACTATTCAACGAAAAGGCAAAGATAATAAAGATTTCGGAGCTAATTACAAAATCGTACCAATATCTAGTAAATAAAATTTCATAAATAAAACTTCTATGCTAATAATTTGTTTATAGATGAAGAAGTATTAAATCAAATAACTTGTTTTCAATCTAATGGTTCAACAGAAGAATTAATCGATATACAACATAGTATACCGGATTTAAATTTATTTGAAGTATTGAATTTATTATATTGTCTTATTATATTATTGAAATTCTTTTTTTTATTATTGTTGTTTTTTAGGATTTAGGTCCAGCTGAATGGCGTGGAATAAAATGTCAAATGTATCAAACTATTGATCAAGAAGGTGATAAAAAATCAACATATACTTATTATATCAATGCTGAAACAAAACATCCAGTTCATTATGAAATGTTTGGTTATGATACATTAATTGGATCACATTTTGATAAATATACAATTGATTATTATAATTATGATGAAGAACCAATTGATCCAAATTTATTTCATATAACTGATGGTAATGTGTTTCTTTTTGTTTTTTATTTTCATCATTTTTAATAATAATTTATAATTATTTTTGTTTTTTTTTGTTGTTGATAGAAATGAAATGTATAGGATTTCCAGATTCTGAAATATCTTCACATGTTTTATTTAATCCAATGAGTGAATATATAAATCGTTTTGGTGAAGATGATCTCCAAGCTTCATTTGATAAATTTAAGAAAAAACATGGATATAAATATAAAGATGAAAGTGAACATCGTTATCGATTAAAAATTTTTCGACATAATAATCGTTATGTAAATACACGTAATCGTGCAGGACTTACATATAAAATGAAATTAAATAAATTTGCTGATCGAACTGTAAGTTTAGATAACTGATAATTGAAAATTTTCTTTAATAATTGTTTTTCTTTTTTTTTAATATTTAAGGATGATGAATTACGAGCAATACGTGGTCGTCGTCATACAAAAGGTTATAATGGTGGTCTTCGTTTTCCAATAGAAGAATTAACAAAGGATAATCGAGCTATTCCACATTCAATTGATTGGCGTATTATGGGTGCTGTTACACCAGTTAAAGATCAAGGTATTTGTGGTTCATGTTGGTCATTTGGTACAACAGGTGTTATTGAAGGTGCTTATTTTGTTAAAGTAAAATTTGAAATATTAATTTTAATTTGACATATATATATATATATATTTTGTTTTTATTAGCATGGATCATCTATTCGTTTATCTGAACAAGGTTATTTTAAATATATATTTAAAGATAAATAAAATAATTTTTTTTCCTTTTTTTTTTAATTAATAGATTTAGTTGATTGTTCATGGGGTTTTGGTAATAATGGTTGTGATGGTGGTGAAGACTTTCGTGCATTTCAATATATTATGAAACATGATGGAATAGCTCTCGAAGATGCTTATGGTCCATATTTACAAGAAGATAGTTTTTGTCATCATGATATGGTAACAAAAGGTGCTAAAATTCTTGGTTATGTTAATGTAACTGAAAGTGATGTAGAAGCTTTAAAAATTGCTATTGCAAAAAAAGGTCCAGTTTCTGTTGGTAAGAATATTATAATAACGAGTGATTGGAAAATTTTTAAACAAGACTTTTGTTCAATTTTGATTTGCTAGAAAATATCTTCGATAAGTCAAAAGCTATGAGTTTGTACTCTTTTTGAATATAGACTTAGACATATTGTTTGAGACTAGTAAAATAATCTTTGAAAAGCTCAAAAATAAAATCATTTTTCTCTTGAAAAATGCTTATAGCCTCATGTGGGTAAAAGCTACAGCTTAGTTCAATTTTTCATTTTGTAGAAAAATGTTCGCTCTATAAAACGACCGACTTCAACAATTTTTCCTATGTTCAAAAAGGAATTTATAGGATAAACAAAAACTTGTTGGCTCACTATTAAAAAATAATTTTTCAGGTCTTTCAAAAAGTTCCTCGTTACTCTTGAATAAAAATAGACACAATAGTTCTAAGCCTACATTCGAATTCTGTAGAGTTTGGGTCGTCTGAAATACTTTCTAGCGGGTTAAACAGTTAATAAACATCTTATTTGAGAACTTTCCAATTACTTGTTATATGGCTATTTGAAAAATTAATTTTCTTCTATAGGTATTGATGCTGCTCATAAAAGTTTTGTATTTTATGCTAGTGGAGGTAAGAATAAGGTTTTTTTTTGAGTCTGTTAACATATTTAGTCCTTTTTTTTATTTAATTTTTAGTCTATTATGAACCTGAATGTGGTATGCATTGTTTGATCTTTGTTTTTTTTTGAATATTTGAATAATTTATTTATTATTAGGTAATACACCTGAGGATTTAGATCATGCTGTATTAGCTGTTGGTTATGGTACATTAAATAATGAAGATTATTGGCTTGTTAAAAATTCTTGGTCAACTTATTGGGGTAATGATGGTTATGTACTTATGTCTCGAAAGAATAACAATTGTGGTGTAGCTACAGCAGCAACTTATGTTATTATTGCATAAAATGCAATCTCCAAATTGGTTTTTTTTGTCTGTTTATATAAAGATCTTGGATTTTTTTTTCTTGTATTTTACTCAAGATTGTTAAATAAAAACAAAAAACAAAGGAAAAGTTTTATATATATATATATCTTAACAAATAGTATGTGGTCGTCTCCATTGATGTCCAGTTATTTGATGAATACCTCGACAATATAAATAGAGTTGATTAAATTGATTTGTTAAGTAACGACGTCGACTTGCCCAATCACTAAAACCACTTCGAGGCATAATTAATGCATCACATTCTCCAAGAACATAAAAATCTGAAATAACTTTAAGAAAACCTTGACATTGTTCATTTGGTGAATAAAATGAAGATGTACGATCAATATGAATTATTGGACCAGGAATAGACATTGCTTGATTTGTATTATATTTATTAAGAATATATTTATTTACATCCGTTGAATCACTTGTTATAAAAATCATTGAATTTTTATTTATTGTTAAATTTTTATCAACAAATTGAAGAATATCGTCAACTATTGTATCACGATAAATAAGCTTTTTATCATTAGCCATCGTTGGATTTTTTCCCATACGTATATGTATACAAATAAGTTGTTTTTTAGAATTATTTTCATCATTTAATTTAATTAATAATTGATCAACTAAATTTATAACTTGATTTGTTGGCCGAAAAAGAATTTCATAAATAAGTGGAAATAAACGAGGTTGTGAAGATTCATGTGGTAATATATTTAATAAACTAACTAAATTTTGTATATGTCTATTAGCTAATAAAGGTGTTATATAATCACTGTTTGTTGTTATATAAATATCATCATATTGAGACCAATCTTGAATAAAATTTGTCGAAGAAATTTTTTTATAAATTATGTCTGCTAATTGAATATTTCGTGTAGTTTCTATAGATAAGTGCGTACGATGTGATCTATAAGTAAAACAAAAAATTATTTCTTCTATTTTTAAATATAAATAATGGCTTTACTCATGTTCAATTGGTTGCCAATCATATAGATTTGGTTCTAAAAATTTTGTTAATTCACATGGATAAGGCATATCTATATAAAATCGTCGTCTACTAAGTACGGCTAAGATAAATGTCGATGTAATACCACGAAGTCGATCACCCCCTTAAAACTAAATAATATTATCTATGTCGATTGCAATAGAATCTATTGTTTTATATGCTTACATCCACCACATATTTCTCGACATCGATAAGTTATCGATGGTGATCTATTTGAAGATGGTCTATCGAGTAACATTGATATGTTAACATGAGCAAAATGTTGATAAAGTAAATGCAGACGTTTATCGATATTATTTGATAAAATATTTAATGATTTTACAGTTGTTATTCTACTTATTGAACGGGGACGATAAATAACAACACTAATTCCAACAATAAAACATAATATCACTAGAAAACGGTAAGAACGAAGACTTCGCATTGCATACATATTGATGAATGTTCCATATGGAAGAGTATTATTTGTTTATCTATTATGATAGAAAGGTTATTCGTTTGCTTTAGGGATCATGCAGATGGTAATTGTATAATAGTTGAAAAGAAAGAATAATGATGTAAGAATAATCTTTTGTTTGAGTGCAAATAGCTTCGTTTCTGTTATTGAATATACGTCATTGAAAAAAAAACTTAGGAAAAAAATAGTTTAAATATTTGACAAATATAAACCAATGTTATTCAAGTGAGTTAAGAAAAAAAATAAAATGTTCTAGATTATTCAATACAAATTCATATTTTAGTTTCCTGTTTTCCATTCGAAAAAAAAAAGAATTTAGAAATCGTGAATTTAAAATATTATTAAGAATTTATTTTGTATCTAGTTCAAGTAGCATGAGATGAGAATATTAATTTAGAAGAAACAACAAACAAGAAAATTGATCTTTTTCCAAATTATTCACTCTCGTCAATGTCTATTTTTGTTTTGTATTTTTTATTCGAATCAATTTTTTTATTTTGGATTTAATTGTCATTCTTTCTAGTTCAATTCTTATAATTTTTTTTCCTGTGAAACAATAGAAAATAACGATCTATGTAGATATGTATAGTTTTATTTTACTGATCACTGACATCACCAACTCAGTGGAGTTAATATTCACTGAAGCACGGAAATATAGTGCAACACAGAAAAAGGGCATATTGCTGGTAGAGTTGGCGCTCATGTTACAGCAAACGCGTATGTCAGTGTAATCAGTGAACACCGATGCTAGTATAATTAGTGTCCCAGTGGATCCTGCATTAGTGGCTCACTACCAATAGTCCAGTATTTACATTAACACTGCACATGCTTAGATCTGTGCAGTATATTAAAATATATTTTCAAGTTGTCTTTTTTTTTGAATGAGCAATAATATAATAGCTTAGACATTCATCTTTAGAGATTTGTTAAAATTTAGATATAATCTACAGAGATTTAGTCTTTCATGTCTAATAGAAAAAAAAAACTTAGGAATTCGTAACAATAACAAAAAGCAAAAGAAGAACGAGTCAAGAAATTTGCAATATTATCGCGTATAAAAGAACACGACATCATCTCGGTAGATTTAAAAAAAATTATACAAGCTATGTTTCTAATATAATCTAGTTTGATGATAATTATGTTTGTTTTTGACGTCACTACTTTTGACATAATTAGCATGAGTACAATGACAAGCAAGGACAATTTATGCATGATATCAGAAAACGTTATTATCCAGGAAAGGGATTTATGGTGAATAATAATGTCAAAGTCGATAATAATAGAGCTACTATAATTAATTTCCATATCATCATAATCGCGTCACTTTTGGTGATTAATCGTGATTAATCAGCAATTTTCTAACAAGTCTCAATGCTAAACATTATACATAAATGAAATATTTTTTTTCTTCTATTTAAAGTATCTGATAATTTCAATAAACATTAAGTATAATTTCCGTTTTATTTAGATCATCTTATCATCAAGGTGGATACCCATATGATTCGAACCGAAGAAAAACTAGCAGTAGATATCCGTCTACCGACTGCTATAATGTGTGTTTTACCGACATTTTTTTTGAGAGGTGTATCGTGGTGTACTGTATCAACACGGTTATTTTATGTTTGAAATCTGTTAAAAAAAGACAGAATCGAAATAATTTTGATCCAATTAGATTAATGTTGACTCATTTGAGCCATCTGTACTAATCACAGAACCCTGATCTGTCCTAATTTTGAGATAAGTTTTCCATTATAGATGATGCGGTAGAAAACTTTTATCAGAAAAATTTATTATGAAACCAGTTTTTGTCGATAAATTTAAATTCTTTCCAGCAATAAGTTCGAATTCGAGTAGAAAATACTTTGCAATCTTTTATAGTTGAAATTGAAAGTAATAAACGTCACCGCCAGTTCTTACAAGTATCTCGATATACTAACAGTATTGCAAATAAAAGTGTTACATTAGCAGAGAGCATTATTTTATAAGAGTAACTTTTTTTTTTCTTTTATTTAGATCTTCAAATCATTCAAATGAACAATAATTGTTATTTAATATAAAAAAAATCTGTTTGCCATTTACTGCGAATGAGAAGAAACAAATTATTTCTCTCCTCATTTACTAGAAACATCTATATAAGAACTGTCGTAAACGGCGGTGTGTATGGTTCGAGATGAAGTCATAATCTTAGATTCGAATACTATTACCACGATAAATTAACGAAATACTATTACAGGGTGGTCTATAAACAGCACTATGATTAAAAAAATGGCGTACCTTGGTATCCTTAAAAAGAAATTGGCTGGCTTTCGTATTAGTGTTAGTAGTTAATTCAAACTTGTTTTTTCAAACGGATCAAGTAAGTTCATTCTACTCTGTTAAGTCACGTTTTTTGTATTTATGGAAGAAATTTGATCTGTTTATGAAACAGCAAGATACAGGTATAGCGTTTCATAGATAATTTTCAGTTGTCCTCTAGAAGAATAATATAAACAAATCAAATCGAACTTTATAAATCGATCTGTATTTATGCACATAGAGCAACTTTTTTAAAAACTAGTTAGTTTAAAATACTGAAATTCATACTCATAAATAGGATACAAGCACATTCTTTTGAGTGGCAAAACATCAATTTTCTTGCAAAATGCATTGTGTCAGATTCGAAAACTCGACAATTTTTATTCGTTGACTTTTAAACTAACTAGTTTTAAAAAAAGTTGCTCTATATGCATAAATACAAATCGATTTATAAAGTTCGATTTGATTTGTTTTTATTATTCATCTAGAGAACAACTGAAAATTATCTATGAAACACTATACCTGTATCTTGCCGTTTCATAAACAGATCAAATTTCTTCCATAAACACAAAAACCATGGCTTAAGAGAGTAGAATGAACTTACTTGATCCGTTTGAAAAAAAAGTTTGAATTAACTACTAACATTAATACATAAGCCATCCGAGTGAAACATCTTTCGGGATGCACATGAAATACTTGAACTTCTTGAGCAAGAATGTCATGTGCTACGAACAAACCTTGAGGGCTGCGCATTTCATTCGCATAAGACAAAAAATTCTATGTAAAAAAGGATAGTTTCGCGTTTCAATCACTTTCTGGATCGAACATTTTTTCACCTGAAAATAAATTCAACTTGTGAAAATATATTTACTGCTTTTAATCACGTTTTTAATGAAATTTGTTCTTCCATGTGCGTGGCTTTCTTGAGATTCTTGAACAAGAAAGTCATGCGCTACGGACAAATCTTGAGGTGTGCGCATGTCAAGAATGCAAAAAAAAAGTTCGACTAGGGCAGCCAATTTTTTTTAAGGATGTGAAGGCACATCACTTTTTTAAATTGTAGTGCTATTTATGGAGCACCGTGTATTTGAATAATCGCGAAAAAAGTCAGCAAAAATCGCGATATAATCTTACGATTAATTGGTCTAATAAATCGCGATATGATCTTACAGTTAATTGGTCTAATAAATCGCGATAAAACTGTCGATATTTTCGCGATTTTGATGATATGGGAAGGTATATTATGATGTTATTAGTTCCTCATTTGCCAGTCGTACCTATGATAGGAAAAGACTAGTGAAGTCGTCAAAGTATTGAATGAATTTTTAGATAAACTTCTACTATGAATTCAAAAGAGAAAAAAAAAACAAAATATCTGAAATGAATATTTCAATCTTTTATAACATAGATTAGGTTGGTGATAAAATGACGTCAAAGAGTATATGTTAGGGTTAATGTTTGGAAACCTTTCAACAGCAAAAAAAAACTATTCTGACATACTGTTAATCTCAGTATTCATATTTGTCATGTTATCTGATTGTAAAAATATCAGAATTAAACAATACGTTCTAAATGCGTAAATAGGTTACATAAAGATCTAGAATAATTTTCCTGGTACTCTCAATTTCTTCACCTCTTTAATTAAAAAAAAAATACAGTACTAATTAATTGAAAATTTAATGAAATTATCAAGTTCTTCTTTTGTTGAGAAATAATTTATTTCTTGAACAAATTATTATGAATTTTTTTATACAAAAAACAAAAGATAATCACAGTTGAAAAGAAAATTCATTAGAGCATGTATAATTATGTGTTACTATAGTTCTGTCTACGTCAATATGATATTTTATCTTATTCATCTCTTTCTATTTATAATTCATGTAAAACAATCTCGAAGGATCTTGATTTTTTTGTGGAAATACAAAATAGATTATAATTTATTTTGCTGATTACAAAGTTCATTGTTTGACTTTTAGATTTTTTCTTTTTTCTTTTTTCAACATAATATTAAATGTTTTTATGTAATTCTTTTGATCGATGTACATGATATGGCATTGATTCATTGCATACATTCTGGCACGTGTTACATTCCGTTGAAAACATGCGTGTCATTGAGTCTGTGTAAAATAGTCGAAGTACTATAAGTTTTTCAAGTGCAAGGCATGTAATAAATTTATATTTGATTTGTAATTGTTGATTATTATTATATATTTCATTAATTATAAACTTCGAAATTACATTTCTTTCACTAATTATTGAGTATCATTTTTAAGAAGATTTATATAATTTACTTTTCCTATTTCTATAAGATAAAAATATCGAAAGAATCATAAGAGAATCGATAACACAAAAAAGAAAAACAACAAAAACGAATTACAATAACTCAATTGAAACTATTGAAAATGAGACATCTATAGATAAATAATAAAAATTGCCATGTATAGTAAAGAAATATTTTTGCACAAATATTAACATAGGAATTGATGACAAAATAAATGTATGTTTAGTTAATGTTAACTATAGTCTTGCATGCATGCATGTCTCTTTTGTTTTGTTTGTTATTGACAAGAAAATAAGACTTAGTTCTAATCAATGTTATCAATACATTCGGAAATAATTTGTCTTTTTGTTGTTATTATGATCTTAGTCAATATGATCCGATTTATCTGTATGTTTTTTTTTCGATTTAAAACTATTGCGAAATTATTCATCATAAAAAAAAATCACAATCATATTTAATATAAAAAATTTCTTTTCATTTTTTTGTTTTCTGTTAATTATCCAAAGCCAAATATAATAACGAATGCTACAGTTATAAATTCTATCAACATAGATTGAGTTATAGCTGTTTATTTATACTTAATAATCTATTTTTGCATGGAATTATCTATTAGACTAGTTTCTTGTAGTTAAGAATAGTCTTTGGTTGATTTTTCTCACTATTCTAAATTGTATTATTATTCTCTAGACAAATATTTACCATACAAAGTATCTAATACTTTTGTTGTTTATAGAAATTACATGAAATAAATCTTATGTTGACGATGATGAATGCATTAGTTAATACAAAAATATACAAAATGAAATATATATCCTTTTTGAACATAGATTGCATGTTTCATTAAAGTATTATCCTTGATATTAAATCTAAATGACTAATTAGTGTAATTGACATGAAAAAAAAAACGAAATAATATGACATTAAAAGTTGGTTTCATGAAATATTATGTATAATTTATTTAAAATATATGCAACACACTATATGATCATTCTTTCTGTTTCATGATTTGATGTACAGGATAAGATCTTACACATTGTGCACCAGTATAATTTCGTTGTTTAATTTGATAAATTGGTTGACAATTATTATTTTGTCCATTTTGTATTGGTGATCGACGACGATCATGTGAATAAGGAGTTCGTCGAATTGCTTTATGAATATGTCTTATATAACGTTTAGCAATACGTTTTAATTCTTTACGAAATAATCTTCCACTTAGACAATAAACATAAAAATTTAATGAACAATTTGCTAATATAATAACACTAACCCAATGTGCTAAGATAAGATTAGATGTTGAAAAAAAAATT
The DNA here is from genome assembly GCA_905250125.1 of Rotaria sordida. Taxonomy (NCBI): domain Eukaryota; kingdom Metazoa; phylum Rotifera; class Eurotatoria; order Philodinida; family Philodinidae; genus Rotaria; species Rotaria sordida. The sequence goes on along the minus strand of CAJNOL010000644.1, from coordinate 26,303 downwards.
AATGATGTTATACTTGATGAAAGAAAAAATAATAATGAATGTAATAATAAAACAATATTCATCCAAGACATTTTTCCAAATGGTACATGTCTAGTTGAATTTGTTGATCCTCTTAATGATGTTTGTCTTGATGAACTTTGTCGTTGTAATTGTTGACTTCTATCATATAAATATAATGGTGATGTTGCTGGCATTTTTGTTATTGAACCAGTTATTATTGGTATTGATAAATGATTAATATGATTATATTGTTGTCGTCGTCTAACATGTGCTGTTGTACGTAAAATACATGCTATTATACCAATATTAAATAAAGCAACTAATAATGATGGTATTAATTCTGAAAATAAACATCGTACTGTATGATAATTAAATCCAAATGATAAATCATCAAAATAATGTTGCCACATTGATGATACATGTTGATTATCATATGTACAATATATTGATGATTGTGTTGTATTTAAACTATAATAAAAAATAAATAAATAAATAAATAAAATCATCAAAAAAAAAAACAAAAACAAAAAAATAAAGATGTTTTTACTTGGCTAAATTTGGTGCAAAAAAAATCACAGTTGGACCCGAAACGATAATAACCATGATTAATGCAATTATAATCATACATAAATATTTATATTTTTTTAAAAAATGAAATTTTTCATCTCGATTATATAATAAATGTAAACGTGATGTAACATATACAAATCTTTCAATAACCCAAAAAACAGTTATCCATGCAGCAAGTACACGAAATGATGATGATAAACGAAAAATTTTACATGTTAACCAATGTATACCAACAAAATTATCAGATAACCATCGTCGTGTTGTTGAATGAAGTAATAATGTATAACGTATAACACATATTAAATTTATTGAAAATGATGCTAATGCTAAACTAGCATATGTTGAACAACAACGAAAACGACGTGATGAAAAAACTATAAGACCAAGAAGATTACCAATAAAACCAAGAATAAATAAAATAACACAAATCCAATCGATTGCTATTAAAACGTATGCCATTGAAAGTTTACACATATATCTATATATTAAATAATAATATAAGTTATGAAGTGACATAAAGAAAGAAAAAGAGAAAGTGCAATATATAGGAGAAGAAAGAAAAATATATATATAAGGAGAGAGAGAGAGAGAGAATATTCACACGGCACCAGAAAAAGAAACAAAGACACTAACATCAAAGACATTTTTAGCCTTCATTTTTTGCCATCTTCGTTGTATTTGAGTCCTATTGTCTAAGAAAGAAAGATAATATCGAATTTATGCTTGGTTAACTTTTTAGGAACACGACAAGAAAAAAAGTTGAATACTACATCATACGGAATCTAATGATAAAGCTTTGTATCCGTTTTCTTCATTAAATCAACTTACTATTGAATATGTCAAAATAGAAACACGCACGAAGAACGACCCTCTTACGAACATTTATTTTTTTCATAAATGACAAATGTCAAGTTGAAACATCAATAGACAAAAAAAGAATGATATATTGATTTTGATCGTCTAAGAAAAAAAAAATCTTATAAATATTAAAAAAAAATAATCTCATAATATTCCTACTAATCGTCAATGTTTATTGACCTAAAACTGCTCAACAAGAAAATGCTTTTAAGAATTTTTTCTCAATAAGAAAGCACGTAGCTTAAAAGAAGATCGTTTTTTTTGTCCGGATGGTTAAACATGCGCTCATTTGCTTTCTCTTTATTTTCAAGGAGATCATATGCATTTACACATACATATGAGCGCACTTTCGCCTTTTTAAGTCTTGATGAAAATGAATGAGAAAAAGGAATTAGCGTTTCCGGAAAAAAAAACTGACGTGGTAGTTATTGTCTATATGCGTGTATGTCGCAAATGATTGCTATGAAGAATATACATAGATCGACTCAAAAAAAAAAGAACCTATAAGGAACTGTTGATGATACCAAAAAAACTAACTTAAAAATTGTTCACAGTTCTATATTCGATATATAATTATTTATGGTTAAATGAATATATGTAACACAAGAGATTGTCGACACTTTGATGACATACTTAAATAAGCAAGCATTCGTGCATAAATAGGAATTCCTTATTTTTGTTCGACTTATTAGTAAAGAAAAAAAATTATAAAAAAGAAAGGCTAACATATCAAATACAACTTAAATTGATGATAAGAATATATAAATACATGTACATATATGTATATTGCTGAAAGTTATTGTAATATTTTGTTCTAAATTATAGATTCATAGTGAAATATCAAATTAAATTTATCAATTATTCGAACGTATGATCAGAATTTTAGTATGACTATATTATATTATTCACTTGTGCATAATTAAATTTATACAAATATGTCGATGATCAATCAAAATATCTAGTCGAATAATATATAACTCTTGACATATCTTAATATGTACATAAGTTGACCGAAGAAAAATGTCAAATGTTCTTTTTCTTCGGAGAATAAAATAGATGTATTGTTTTTCGAGAAACAGTTTTGTTTTTAATTGAATTTCAACTAATTAAGCAGTTTTAGGTATGACTTTATGTAACGTACATATCATCCAAAAATGGAGTGGATTTTATTTTTCGTTGGTTTATGTATATATATATGATTTCATAGAGCTTCAATTGATGGTTATAAATATATGCTTTTTATTTCTGTGAGATGTTACGCTTTCGTTGAAAAAAACTTCAAATACTTATAAGATTACAGATATAATCAAAATTACTTTTTTTTTTCAAAACAATTCTTAACTTTCTATAGTCTTTTTTTCTAATTCAGTGTCAAAAATTAAGTAGAAAAGTATTATATTCTTAGGTTTAAAATATCGAACATAAAAAAAAAACTACTATCAATATATGTAGGTTTATAGTATGTGTTTATAGGAACTTTTATTAATCTATCTAGATTGTTGTGACAGAAGATTAGATCAAATGGCTTATTTCATTTAAATTAACCAACTCTGAGTTATAAAAGTATTCATTTAGTTTTTTCAGATTTTATATCATTGTTGAAAAAATCGAACATTTCCTAGTTTTAATAATAAAAGAACCAAATATAGTCTTATTTATTGCAGTTTCTATTATGAAAACTCACTTGAAAAGAAAAATAAATAACATATTCAGAATCAGTATGAAAATTTACCTCGGGACATATATATATTTAAACAAAATCACTTTTCTACGGAAAATACACTTGTAATCCCTTTCAGCATTTTTCTTATGAAATATTGCCTATGATCGATTTTCTATTTGATACAAAATTTGTTGAAATATATGAAACTCAGTATAGATTTTCATGATGATTCTGAATATGCTGTTTATTTTAATTTTCAACTGAGTTTTCATAATAGAAACTGTACTAAACAGGATTATTTCTTTGTCAATTTTACTATGAATACGAAGAAATGTTCGATTTTCTCAACAATAAAACAAAATCTAAAAAGAAAACCATCAATGGCTACTTTTATAACTCGAAATTGGCTGATTCAAATGAAATAAGATATTTGATCTAATCTTCTGTTACAAAAAAAAACTAGATAGGTTTATAAAAATGCCGATAAACAGATTCTATACGCCTACTTATAATCCCCAGCAAAATTATTTTACCATAGACAATTTAATTTAATTTTGTATATATCATGAAAACTAGATTAGCCAGAATAATCTAGTTTTTATCAAATTACAGTTCATAGTCTTTAATATACTGTCTAAAAAAGTTCAGATCAATCCATTGGTTTATTTATAGATTTATATTTGATGATATAATCACAACATGTTGTTTTTATCCTTTCAAAATTATCCAACTCCTTTTCTTTTTACAAATTGGTACGTCTCTGGTGCTCTATGTGGAATTTTTTTTAATTATGCATGATTCAATAGAACAAATGATTCTTTACATAAGGAGTACTTATTATAGCTTTCCTTTGAAAAAGGATTTAACAACAACATTTTTTTTTTATCTATATCACAAATTTTCAAGAACAAGGCAACAGGAGACTGGTCTTTTATTTAGTGTATTTAGCCAATTTGATATTCAATATAGTATTAAGGAGAGTATTACAAATTACATGAGATATTCTATTTTAATTAATAGTTAATGTTAGAAAATTGTCTTTGTCATCTCTTATGTATAGAACAATCATAGATAGACCTTATTGTTACGTCTTATTCACACATTGAAGAAGCGATAAAAGTTTGTGAATTTCTTTGTCCATACAAAACTCTTATATTTTGAAATCAAAAAACGAACAATTATATCACTTAAGCTATAGACCTTTATTACGTTATAAATCACATAATTAATAGCCTTCTGTAGTTTCAATAACAGTCTTAGTGGACATCTCATGAAATGCATAATTAATTTTTACACGTCACGTCTATGTAGATAGAGAATGAAATATCAAACAACACGCTATGTTAAGTTTCATTTGATATATCTTGGTTTGGTAAGATGCATATTCTGTTTGTTGCAAGAACTATTGTGAACTTGTTAATTCTGCTAATAACATAACAAAAGTATATAACTAAAGTGAGATATAATCGGTTTTGATTTCAAATATAAGAGTTTTGTATGGATGAAGAAATTCACAATCTTTTATCTCTTCTTCAATGTGTGAATAAGAGGCAACAATAAGGTCTATCTATGATTGTTCTATACATAAGAGATGACAACGACAAATTTTCTAACATTAACTATTAATTAAAATAGAATATCTCATGTAATTTATAATACTCTCTTTAATGCTATATTGAATACTAAATTGGCTAAACACACTAAATAAACGACACATCTCCTGTTGCTTTGTCCTTGAAAATTTGTAATATCGATAAAAAGAAAAACATCATTATTAAATCCCCATTCAAAGGAAGGCAATGATCATAAGTACTTCTTAGGTAAAGAATAATTTGTTCTAATTAGTACGATTCATTCCGTATGTCACGACTATAATAAAAGAAGTACTCAAGCAAGGTATTCTCCTACATAGTTTGTCAAGACTCGACGATGTATGATTCTATTGAATAATATGTAATTAAAGAAAATTTCAACGTAGAATAATAGACGCGCATCAATTTGCAAAAAAAAAATGGTTCGATAATTTTCGAAGAATGCAAAATAACATGCTGCAATTATATCGTCAATAAAAGCTATTAATGGATTGGTCTGAAACATTTTACTAGTATACTGCGTACTCTGAACTATAATTCGATAAAAACTAGGTCATTCTGACTCGTCTAGTTTTTGTGATATATACAAAATAAAATTAGCTATTGATTGGATACTTTTGACGACTACTGTATATTGACGGCAGTTTTTTTGTTATTTATTTCAAAGTTTCCGAAAATAATATTTTTCTACTTAGTTTTTCGATGCTGAATTAGAAAAAAAAGATTATAGAAATTTAAGAGTTGATTTGAGAAAAAAAAGTGATTTTGTTTATATCTGTAATCGTATAAGTATTTGGAGCTTTTTGCAACAAAGGAGTATCACCTCATTGAAATAAAAAATATACGTTCGTAACCATCTATTCAAGCTCTATGCAACCGTGTATATATATATATATACCAATGAAAAATAAAATCCACTCCAATTTTGCGTTATGTGTACGTATCATGTGTTGTCTGCCATGTTGTAAGTGAAATTTGAGTCTTGTCAGACGTGACTATACCTTACTTTCGTTGTTCTTTATGAAAAAGTTGTCGTTAATTGTACAAAAAGAAAAAGGAATGGGTGACACTTGAAAATACTACAGCAAAAAAAGAAACAAGTAAAATGCATTACTTTTCCATTACGATGACTATAAGAATTCGACGAATAATAGTAATATTTATTGTAATTTTATTTTTATTAATTAGTATCTTATATCAAATTACATCGAATAATAAAAGAAAATTTTTAATAACAATTGTTGATTATCGCTGGAATCCTATAGCAAATCTATCTATTCGAATGGAATTAGAAGGAAAACTTTATCAAGAGATGTGTACAAATAATTATGGCCAAGTAATAGTTTTTTTGAAAAATAATCTTAATAATACAGAATATCTAGAAATATTAGTCGATGATATTCATGAGAAAATTTTACCAATACATGAAGAAATAACAATACGACTTAATATGATTAATCAAAATACAGGTGAAATGTATGATGATGAAAGATTTAATTAAACTTGAATTTAAATAAAAGAAAAATCATGAATTAAACTAATTCTTTGTTACTATCGATTTTATTAATGTCGACAATAGATAATAGAATATGACATCTTATCCGGAATATTATTAATTTCTTCTTTTTATTTTTTGTTTTATTATACATGAATAATTTATGAATAAAGTTAATTATACTAGAACGAGCAAAAAATTTTGAAATGTTCATAAAAAAAGAACATTATTTTTGAAAATTGTTATTCAATTTATTCTTGAATAAATCGATCAATATATATAACGATAAAAATGAAAGAGACAGTATAAAAATTTGATTATTCTATTAATTGAAATTATACAGGATGTTGATAAAAAAAACTATGGCATGTTCTTTTGAAACATAATAAAAACTATTTTTATAATCTTTCAATGGATTAAATAAACATAAGGAAAATAATATAGGATGAACATTTTTTTCGATGTCTATTTCTACAAGTTTTCTAGCAACCAATGCTCAGATTATACTAAAATGTAGCCCGAAAAGTATTGTATTCCCTATATAATTGTTCGATTTTTCCATCCTTACCATGAAACCATGCTTTAAGAGAAGTGTTCTGATATTTGGAAATTCTATGCATAATACGGCTTACTTTGGGCCACATTTTAGTATAATTTGAGCTTAGGTTGCTAGGAAAACTTGTATGAATGGAGAACGGAAAAAATGTTCACCTGAAAATATTCGCGAAAAACTTTCTCGAATTTAATGAATGTTATACACATAGACGCCTTCATCATTGCTTCATCTAATAGCGAAAACTCGACTTCAATATCTAGAAATTATCGAAAGTTATTCAAAAAATAGTGGTTGGCATTTTCGAAAAAAAATCCGATAATGATTTCCCGTTTGAATAATTCAAATGCAAGTGCTCATGAGTTTAGAAAATCTTTAGATAAATGATGAAGAAAGTCATAAATCATGAACGATTAATACCGGATAATAATACTTAAATGGAGAGGATTATTTGTCAAACAAGTGTTCAAAGCAATTAGAGGAGCTATGTAAAATGATAAAAAGACTCTTCATCTTTCTAGTATGTATAACTCCTTTTGTTAATCATTGACTTATACGCCTCCGGTTGTTTAAATATAACATCTAAATATTGACTTGTGTCAAACTATATCCTCAGCTTAAATTTTTGTATTAAACCTTCTTTATGATGATAATTAAATCTGTTAACACTTATAGGATTCAAAAATATTTAAAAAAAAGCATTTCTTTCTTATTTTTTCTATTACTACTTTCTTTAATCTATGTATTCTCATATTAATATTGATGAATTTTTTTCTTATGATTCTAAATAGTTTCTGTTTTCTTTTATGTCTTAAATCAAAATAAAATCGAGTACTTCTAAAAGATGTATTTGGACTTTTGCATGTAAAAAAATCTAATCAAAAATATGTCAGTATAATATGAGTCAATCTCACAATAACAGTACTATTAAGAAATAAAATGTAACTTTTAATATTTTCAAAGACCACATAGAAATTTTAAATATCTATTATCAATAATTTAAATGAATGAATTAAGTGAACATTTTAAAAAATAATTCACTGAAAAATAGTAATTGCTTTTATAACTGTGAAATAATTTATTGAGACAACAAGAAGTTTTTTTTTCACAGTAACGCGTAGGAAAAACTTATTAAATCTATTCATAGACATTCATTTTCATTTAATCTTTTACAACATAAAAAATATAAACTAAAAAGCAATCTTTCTATTTGGATACATACTTATCGACAAGATATTACCTTAAAGACCAGACTATATTACAAACGAATAATGATAGATTATTTCATTAAAATATAAGAGGATTTGAATGTAATTGTATGAATATTTTTTCATAATTAATGAAAGATATCAATGATGACATATTGTCATTTAAGTGAATTTTGGTGAGGTTGTTTACATTATATCCCTTTTTTTCTAAATATCAGTAAAACTCTATAATTCAAGAGTGTATATTTTATTATATTCAATTCTAGACACTTCTATTATTTGTTCTTTTCAAACAATTATTAATATTCAATTAGGTCTAATATCTTTTTGTCAGGTAAATCTAAAACATAATAGAATGAATACTAATTAAAATGTAGAATATAACAGATAAAAACTATCTTTTGCATTTTTCATGCCTACTGTAAATAACAAATAGTAGAAGAATATTCTATCCATTTCCATTACAAATCATCATTAATTATCTGTTAATATTTTATAATTATTAGAGAATAGTCTTGAAATTTATCAGACAAGAAGATTTCTTAATCTAAAAATATTTATCTTGAATAGTGTAATTTATTAACTGAAAAATATTACTTTTTGAATTTCAAATATTTATAAAATTTAATCTTTTTTTATTATTATTCTCAATTGTTATAAATTAAAATGATTATAATATTATTTTCTTGTTGAATATATATTTGATAAATCTCTCGCATGCATGAAATTAAACATAAAATAAACTATGCTTATATCCATAGATAGTGAGATATAAAATGTTTTCGATCAACATGCTCTTGACTATACCTTAGAATAGCGTTTTTATAATTTTGTCATGTCATAGACAGATATATCGACTTTCTCTAACCTAGATAGGTATAATATTTCATATTCTACATTGAATATAATCGCCTGATATAAGAGTAACACTGTTGTCTATTATATGTTCTATTTTTAAAGATAAATATAGTATTAATTAGTCTTGCGACTATAGAATTATAATATTTGAGAATATCTATTCTTCTACCTTGAAAAATTTTTTCTTTTTTTTCTGTAAAAAGTTTCATAAAAATGTCCAAATACATTCAGATTTCTATTAAAATTCATGATCGAATGTGATTCGAAAAGATTCTTTTTTTTCTATACAGTTGTTTGTCTTATTTTCATGTTATTATTTTTTACTTTTTGTTTTAAACGATTGAATGAGCAATTCTATAAAGTACAATATGTTCTACTTAACAACTAAATAATATAAACTTACGAGAGAATCGCTTGAAATGATTCATTACTTTTGGGCTCATATTTCGAATATAGAGAGAGAATTTCTAGACTAGAATAATTTCAAAACAATTCACCTCTATAATCTTTCGCTACAGTGTCACAATAATTTTGCTGGATTTTTACCATAGGATGAACATTAGCAAGAAAACTGGATAAAAGATTTTTTGATCTGGAAAGTTCTTCTTGAAGTAGATTCAATCAGCTCTTAAGAGTATTCTTAAAATAGGAAGATTATTAGGTTTTATAGAATACCGGGAAAAATGTTTATGGGTTCTAAATCATATGGAAAAAAACAAGTCCATGGCATACAGCTATTTTGAATGTTTATTTTCTCTCGAAATTTTTTAATCTGTATAAGTTGAAGTTGAATGAGTTATTTTTCTATATTTGTCAGTAAGAGTTGAATGACAATACAGTGTCAATATTTTCGATATTTTTCTGTATTTTTACAAGCGAGCTCGTGTTCCTATTCCTCCTAAAAATTTTCTAATCAAATCTCTATAAAAGAAAATACATATTAATGAAGATATCAGTTCGCTCGTGCCATTCTAGACATTTTATAAACATAATAAGAAAACAAATTTATATGATTTTTTTTTCTAATCCTATTTATGCTAATAGTTTTTTTTGCAATACACTTCTCTAAGCTATTGATATCAGAATGTCTTAACCCTTTGACAACAGACTTATCTTTATACCAAATAAAATAAAAATTTAATTGTTAACACGTCATACTTTGAAAATTATTGGCAATGATAATTCTTGAAATAGACTTGATTGAAAGATACAATACTATTAGCAGTAGCATCTACGTTTGAACGTAACAAATATTGAAAAGACCTGTTTTACTATATTTCGGCTTCGCCCTCTAATGAAATTTTGAAAGCGTAAATTTACGGGCTTCACCGTCCAACGGTTAAGAGAAACACGTGATAAACTTATTTTAGATCACAAAGAATATGAAAACAAATTAAAAAACATAAATAATGTAATATGTTATACTTGCAGTTGTCTTATAGTTAGAATGCCTCGAAAACTTAGCAACTAGTATATTTTCTTGTATAAAAAATTGAAAGAATTTAATCGTACCTTAGTCGAAGGAAACAAAAATACCGAAATCATTGATAAAGAAATTCTTAATACATTTCTTCTAAATTCATATCTAACATATATGGAAAAAAAACCTACCGATAATAATAAAATAAAATCTATACTTCAACAAGTTTTTATTATTATCTATGCATAATATCTGTAACTCAAAATACTTACTGGAAATAATTTTTGAACTAACTTACATTAAGAAATGTCTTACCTTTTAGATGCAATGTTAAATACGAAGGAGTTGAATTATTTGAATGATTAAGTAAATCATTCAAATAGAATGTTGAAATTCTATGTAATATGAAGTGACAATGTAATTATGACATGTTCTATTTAACGATAATAAAAAGACATTGTAATATATTGTCAACCATTTTTGTATAATTAAATTCATATCATTACCATTTCATTATGGATATCATAATGGAAAATACTAGATTGTTTTATATCTGTACATTTTTCTATTTAATAATCTTGAGAAGAAAGAGCACACAGTAAAGCTAAAAAAGATATTGAGGCATGTCTGCTGCATTAGATTGTTTCTGTTATTGATTGTTTTTGTTCATGATTTTCCTGTGTCAAAACATTCTAGCTTATTTGTATATGACAAATCCAGAATTCGTTATATTTACCAGATATTATAATCATCATACTATCTTAATCATTTATACTTAATAAAGTTTCATTAATTCTCAAGGTTTCTAAACATATCATTGAATATTATAATAACAATAATTTATGATTCGAAGTTTCGAATAATCTTGTTTTTACAAATATATCTCTTCTTTTTTAATTTCTAACATGCAGACTTTTGAAATTTTGCTAAATGAATATCTGAATTGAGATTTAATGTGACATCGAATTAGATCTGTATTATGTTCACTATAACAAAAAATTGCTAATTTTTCTTAGACTAAATTCGAATAGCTCAATCACTTATCAAAATTTAATTTTGTAAAGATTATTTTGAAAGTTTTTACTAGCCAACAATTATTTGAATAAAAATAATTTTGTGTAATTTTATCTTCAAATATCTGCACTATTGATATATCTTAGGTAATTTCCTTGGTATTTTTTTTATCTATTAAAAGCATATTTTCGAACCTACATGATGAGAACAAGTCTGAAGCTCCAATAGAAAAATCTAACAATGTCATTAGGTATATGTTTAACAAAAAAAAAATCTGTTTTTGACATTGTTATTAACAAGAAATCTTAATCATCTTCTTCCTTTTTTGTTTTTGCTGTTTTTTTTAATATACTTTAAGATCTATTCTACTCAGTTGAAAATTAATCGTATATAATCATCGTATATAAAATGTCAATATTCAATCGAATAAAATTAGGAATATTTATTCCATTTCAAATTCCATCAATAATTTGTCACATATTTTTAATTTATCATCTTATATTTAATCGACAACTACGACATGCTCTACAAAATCATGTTATATTAATATTTTTAATAACCAATTGTTTATTAATAACAATTGATCTATCAATGGCATATTATTTTCTTAATAATAATCTTATCAAAGAAAATAATTTAAATTTTTGTCTAGCATGGAATTTTATTAATTCATTTTTATCCAATTTATCAGTATTTTTAATGATGTGGGCATCATTTGAACGTCATTTATTTATTTTTTATGATCGTCAAATATTTAATAACAAATTAAAACGTTTTATCTTTCATTATATTCCAATAATAATATTAATTATTTATACATTGATCTTCTATTTTATTACTATTATTATTAGTCCATTTTGTTCAAATATTGAACATTTTGATTATAATGAAGTATTTTGTCATCGAGCATGTTATATACATCATGTTATAATTTTATCATCAATAGATTTATTAATTCATAAAATTTTATGTTCAATACTTATATTTTTTTTTAGCTTATTTTTATTGATACGTATTGTTTATAAAAAAAAACAACGCAATCAAATTATAAGATGGCATAGACATAAAAGAATGACAATACAAATTATATCTATATCAACATTATACTTTATTGGAACATTACCAAGTGCAATTGCAGAGTCATTGCATATATTTGTAAAAAGTGATTATGATGGCGGAGAATCTATGATACAAGACGAACTCTTTTTATATCTATTTTATTTGACTTCTTTAATTATACCTTTTATTTCTTTGATGAGTTTCCCAGAAGTTTATCAAAAATTACGTTTTTTACTTTGTTTAAAACGGCGAACAAATACAATATCAAAAGTAACGTATTCAGTACGTCGAAATCAAGTAGATATTCCTGTTTTAAATATAAAAAAATCAACAATCAAGCCAATTTGACATCTATTCGAACCTATAAAGTTTCCAGGTCATTTTTTTTATTATCAAATAAAAATACGATTCTTTTTATGTTTAAATTTGAATATTAATTAATGTTGTGCTTTTGTTAAAATAATTTCTTTCTTCATTCATGCAATAAAAATTATAATATCTTGGAAGAAAAAAGAATTTCTTTTTTTTAATGATAAATAGTGCGAATAATTAATGACTTCTGTAATATTTAATTAATATCTTGATATAAAGAAAATTTTTTATCTATTTGGAATTATATAAAAAATAAAGAGAATTCAGTTTTCTTGAGCAAAAATAATCGACATGTATCGTCCATTCAATATGTCTGCAGACTAAGATCAAAAAATAAATTTTTCAGCTTTGCTCTATATTGTGGTACGGCAAGACACAATTGTCAACAAAGCAGTTCTGAAGGAGCTCTTCATCTCCTTCCAATATCAAAATGACATTTTGTCTTCACTTTAAAATAATAGTGTTCTTTTCTTTTGAAAAACATAAAACAAGTTACACTATGTTATCAGACAGAACGAACATATATAGCTATCTTTGTATTCCGTTGATAGCAAATTCTAATAGATATATAAGAAGAGAAAAGAAAAAAAGAATCAATAATGACAATATGAAATAAATAAAAACGATATTTTCATGTGAATGAATAGAAAAGTTCTGCTCTTTCAATCTTAATTGTACAATATCATTGGAGTAATATATATGCTCTACAAGATGTCTATCCTGTCCAGTCTTGAAATCCATCATCGAACAGAATAGGAAGCGAATTTTCGAAAAAAGTATTCATTGTTGTAGGACAAAACCGACGGTAGATTTGTTGGAATTATATTGAATTTAATTACGACATAGTTGTTATAGAATAAGATGAAGATTAATTTAAAAAATGAATACAAAGCTAATATGCATCGAAGAGAAATTTAATTTAAAAATAACTTACTGATTATAAACATTCGTCAGTATATATAAATAACTCATATTCATATTGTTCTATAGTAATTGAAAGATCTCTTGTAAAATTTATGTAATCATCATCATTGCTAATGATGATGCTATTATTTGGATTTCACTATAGAAACAAAAACAAAATTTTTTCTACTTTCATATTATTCTTATAATATTACCTGTTTCTTTTTCGTTAAGTTTCGAATTTAGATATTTAAATCTCATCATTGCTTGAATCTGAGTCAATTCTATTAAAATGAAAATAATATTTTTCGATACTCTATTGCAATAAGAATATCAGTCGTCAAACGATATATAGAGCATTTCGTTGAAAATATTTTGATTTTTAATAATATTATATAAAGATTTTGTGCTATTTATCGCTTCAATATTGATCATATGCCATTTGGTAAATAATCTTACACCAGCAAAAACATTATTTGAAAATAGATTTTAAATCATAGCATATTTCCATAGGTAGTCCTCAGAAAAAAAAATATGATATTAAAAACTGAACAATTGCAACCGTAGATTATCAAGATTAGGGTAAACATTCTTAAATAGATTTTACATGTTTTTTAATAGAAATCCATTTCTGCTCACTAATATTTCTTAAGAAATAGACGAAAAATATAACATAAAACATGTTTTCTATGAAGAATTGTTAATTGAGAAAAACAATGGCACCTATATCCATGATTACGATGATCATAAATGACCGTAGATGAACATTTACATTGCCGAAAATACCCTTGAACGATACAATTACAGTCGTATGACGTCGTGTCATATACGGCGAAACACACACGTCTGTTATACTGATATTTGTATCGTAATACGGTCGTATTCTATCGGATACGACAAGAGATAGTAGCATTTACAACCGAATATCCACGCGAACTATCGTGTCAAGTGTAAATAAAAAAAAGAGCACACATGACTGAGACCTTACCTCTTGCCATCGTCCAAATTGATAAATTCGTATTCTGGATTCGACAAGAAACAAAATAGAAATGATGCGTATCCAAACAAGGCTTTATCTCATAGAAATCCGTCTTTATCCAGTAACATTCATCTTATACAAAGGTGATGCTTAAGGAAAGACCTTGAAATGCCTTATTTCATTGAAATCCACTCGTCTAGATAAAAAATCGTCTTATTTAAAAGTTTTCAAAAAAAGTCTTTAAAGATCTTTTTCTACCAAATGAGCAGTTTCAGCTTTGAAAAATACTTAGAATAGGAATATTGTTAAAAAATAGTCCTTCTCCTTTTAGGCATATGTTTCTATCTGAAAGTGACTTTAAATAAGATAGCTTTCATGAATAAGATCTTCAAAAATCTAGGAAATCTTTGCTGAGTACTAATAATAGCGTATCTATGGCTAAGAACTATTAGTATTCAGCATAATTGAAGAAAAAAAATATCTTTAGGCTTGTTTTATTTGTAAGAAGAATATTGTATAAATAGTAGATTATAAGGTATGATAAGGCTTAATTAAAACTTCACTTTCATCTTTGAAGTCGTGATAGATGATGTTCTTGCTAGAATTTGTTTCAAAAATGACGGAGAAGACAACAAGACCGAAATCTTTGTTGAGAGTTTTTTAAACAATTTAAGTTTGTACCTTAGCTTAGTTGATCTGTTGAGGTATATCAAGCAACGATTACATAATTTGATTCACTTGGACGCTTACTATTGAGTGTACTTATTTGTGTGAAAAGTCACGTTTTTTTCTTAGTAGACATCATAGAAAAATATGATCACACAACAGATGAGCCTTCCGGCACTTGAGCCTGATACAAACAAGAGGTTAAAAAGTACAAGAAAATAATTTTATCTGAATAAATTCAAATTCACATCAAAAATTGACTAGAGTTCTTGATCGTTTGAAGTATATGTCTCTTGTTATCAAATGAAAAGAAGAAACTAGTTGTTGTAATTATTCATCCAAAAGTTTATATTTTGCATCTTTCATTAGTTTCACAAGTCCTGTTTGTAATTGTTCAACCATTATCAAGTTCGCATGCTGTTCCATTTTCAAATCTTTGATACATTCATAAGTTTATGGATTTTCTCGTGCTGAATTCTGACCAGAGATAGATGAGTTATTGTATCGACGAAAATACATAAGGAGTTGACAGTACTTTAATAGCTCGATAACAACCTTCAGAAGAATGTGACCGTAAATGAAGAGAAAGCGAGCGCTCATATCTACACTCAAAATAAAAGAAACGTGTCAAATATGAACCTCTTGATGAAAAATTACAACAATTAGTTTCGGTTTTTCGTTTAATAGCAAGAGACTTGTACTTCAAACGAGTAATAGCTCAATTTCAATTTTTGATGTCAATGTGAATTTATTCACAAAAATTAGTTTCTTGTATTTTTTAATTACCTGTCTATCCTAGATTCAAGTAATGAGAGTTTTGATGTTGAAAGCTCAACTGTTAGAGGCTCATTTACCAGGGTTCAACTGTTAGGAGCTCATCTGCCGGTGTATAGGAAAAATGCAGATATGTCTTATTCGACATGACTTCTGTGCTTACACATTCTAAGTGTGTTTGCAGGAAAAAACTATTAATGTCGTTTTTTTTCTTCTCTTTAATTAAAAATCAGATAAAAATCAGGCTGTTCTCAATTGCTTGTATCAACTGCAGTATAAATATTGTGTCAAGTACAACTCATGACTGTCTCTTGACTTCGTTGATAAACAAGTATTGTTACATAGCGACGTCTATAGTTGATCATGAGTACATATTACTTATACTCAATCAGAGCAAGTCGCCAACGTTAACAACTGCTTACCATGACGCACGATAGAAAACGATGATTGTTAATTAAACCGTTTACAATTGACGCATACGATGCTTTATGATATTACCCGAACAGTGTTTATAGTCGCCATATTGTTACTATAGACATCGGTGTGATTGCCGCCAGTCACGATCATCATAGGTTACTGTCGCTGTCGTGACCATGACTAGTTCTTTCATAGATTTGCTGTCCTTGTTCATAACTAGACCTAGGTCACGACGAGTCACGATCAATCATGATAAACTTTCATGTACCTATCTGACAACTATCTTTTAATTTCATTAGAGAATTGTATATTTAATATCATATTTGTTACTCTTTCAATATGTATCAAATCTAATTTAATTTCTTTAATTCAAAACAAACAAATATAATCAATACAACACCCATTCATGCACAATACTACAAACTTTTGCTCTAAAAATTAGCAGTGACAACAAAAGATTTGATTTTTGGCATAAACTTATTCATTGAGATTTGCGTTGTTCATAAAGTTTATTTACATCACAATTTATCTAAAAACAAAAAAAAACTGGATCAAATAAGCAGAAAGAATTTGAATTTTACCGTTCGTGAATCATCAATTAAATCAGTTGCACAACCAGTAGATGATCCTAGTAAAGTATGACTAACATCAAGAATGCATTCGATGAGATAAATAAAACTTGAACCATTAATGACTTCAAATGTTCTACCATCATGAACAAGGAACTCTGTTAATGTATTTGTAATTTTATGTTCCCAGTTTGAGGAAGGTACACTTTGATTTATTTTTCGTTGAATTAAAATTTTTTGTTATTTTGGTTTCATTTTGTTCGGCATGTAGATTAAAAATTTTACCATGTAAATCTACATGTTCTTGCATATCAGCAGTAGTAGTAGCTGTTTTGAAGAGACCAGCGATTTGCATGAATTATAGATAATATAATCTTGTTTGATTTTCTGAAAATTAATCATACTGAAGTGAATTCAAACTTTGGACATGCTATCCTTCTGTTTTGGTTTTTGAAATGTTACAGAAGGGTTATGGTTTGAAGTTAAATATAACAAATTCTATTTGGAGATTTTTTTTCGATGCTAAAATGAAATTATCTATTGAATCTTATAATTATGTATATTTTGGTGCTTGTAACCATAAATTTCCTTCCTTTTCTTATCACATCCAATAGTCAATATCTCATTATTTCTACCTAAAGAGATAATATTTATTCAACACTCTATCTGTGTAATATATATGCGCATAAGCAACAGAAATTTATCGTACCAATACAGTCAATAGAATTTCTGTGACTCATAGTCACGTCGATGTTTGATTGTTACACCAATCATTAACGGCAGTTTTCTATGGTCATTGTTAACGATGGCCATACTACACCGTAAACTATCGTTTACGATTGTTATATGCACCCACCGTAAACAGCAGTCGTTTGCAATCGTAATTGATTGGTGTACGACCGAACATAATTGACTTGGACAGTTTCGTAGATCTGAAAACTATTGCTATTAAAACTTATTCGTTACACTATATTTCAAATGTAATTATTGATAATAAATAATGATATAATTCTCAAACATGTGAAGCCCATAAAATGTAAAATGACATTTGAAATACGTTGCTACCAATCGAAGTTTAAAATTCATACAACTTTTCTACAAGTGTTTATGTAAGTGTTGAGACTAGCGATGTACCGAGACCGAGAGCTTGGTCTCGATGCGTCTCGGTCTCGACTCAGTCTCGGTCTCGGTCCGTTTCGGTCTCGACCAGTCTCGGTCTCGGTTCAGTCTCGGTCTCGGTGTATCCGAGGTTGAGACTACACATACATGACAAGGGCATAGAAAATTTTTTTGTTTTAGATCGGAACAAGTATTTTCATAAATATCTCTACTTCAGATACTTAGATTCTCTTCCTATTTTATATTTCCAACTCGAGCCTTCTTATGACGGATTATCAAACATCGGATCAATGGCAGAATACATTATCTATCTCATAAAAAATGATGAAACATATGCTGATTCTATTTATTGATAGAATGAAGACAATAATCAATCAATAATTTGATTGTCATCTATATAAAAAGAACCATTTGGTAATCATTCGACAATTATTCTTCATTGTGATGCAAAGCAAAAAAAAATAATGCATTCATCAGTGCCTTTACTTGAGTTTGATAAACAAGGTGATATTCATTTAATTCAATCAAGTAAGATTTTTTTTTCTCAAAATATATGTTTTCAAATCAATCATTTATATTTAAGAATGTAATAAGTCTCCTTTACAATGTCAATGTGTATATGCTCGTTATATATTACATCAAATAAGTTTAATAGTTATTGTTTTGATTTATCTTATAGTTGGTGGTCTATTTTTTGCATTTATTGAATCTAAATATTATTTAAAAAAAGATGATGAACGAAAAGAAATAATTAGTGAAACATATGAACATATTCGTTCATTAGCTCTTCATTTATTAAATGAACAGTTAAATGAAAATTTTGAAAATGCTTATCAACAATGGAGATGGAACAATGAAAAATTATCAAATTATATTTATTTAAATAATGAACGAGCTAATATACTGGATAATCAAACAGAATTTGAATTAGAAAATTTATCATTACGTTTAGCTATGCGACAAGTTGCTGAAGAGAAATTTGTTTATAAATGGACATATTCAACAGCAATACTATATGCAGCAACATTAGTAACAACGATTGGTTATGGAAATATTTCACCTAAAACAACATTAGGAAAAATTTCTACAGTTATTTGTAAAATTATATTTTAAATTTTTTAGAAAAATTTTATTGGTTTTTTTTTCTTATTAGATGCTTTAATTGGTATTCTTTTAGTTGTTTCATGGTTAAAATTAGTCGGTGACTCATTAGCATTATTAGTAACACAATATTATCAATATTTCAATCGATGTTTTCGACGACATTTCAAAAGAAAAAAAATACCACTACAAGAAAAAGTAGGTGTTATAAAAGCTTTTAAACATTGTTTAAGGGATTTATATGAGTTATTATGATTGAATTGAGTTTTAAAAACTAATAGACAAGATAAGAATGGTGCATTGTCAATATTTTATCAAAACATTTTGACAATATTGGTCTATTTATGTACTTTATCTCTATTTATTGAATACCATTATAATACAGTATTAAAAAATTGCTGAAAAATGATTCATATTTGTAAAATATTTTTTTGAAAAATACAGTTTTTATTATGAATAAATTCTAAGAAATATTTTTATAGATATATTTAGATGAAAAAGTACCTTTTTGGGTGCCAATAACTCTTTTAATTCTTTATCTTCTTGCTGGTTCTATTCTTTTTGCTACATGGGAAGGATGGTCATATATTGATAGTGCTTATTTTTCATTTATAACATTTACTACAATTGGTTTTGGTGATTTGGTACCAGGTGAAACTACAATTACTCATCGAAATGGACGATCACTTATCTGTGCTATATATTTATTGTTTGGAGTTATGCTCACAGCTTTGAGTTTTAAATTAATTCAAGAAGACATTGATCGAATTAAATCGTGTCTTTTCCAACGTCTCGGTATTGAACATGTACACTTATTATCAATAAAACGATGACAAGCTTTGACCGTTTTTTCCTTTTCCCGTTGGTTCGCGCCTTCACAAAGACAGAACAGACAAAATTTTCTTTTTCCTTTTTCCTTTTTTTTTCTTTTCTTGTGTGTTCTCCTCCGCTTATATATAGTGACGTAGTCATTGCGCCCAGTCAGTTATGTAGAGGAACGTAAATAAATGAAGTACTACATACGACTGAAAAAGATTTGACTAGTCGATCGAAGAACGAGAGAAAATACATGCACAATAAAATGTGAGCAAAATACGAGGGTTGTTTTTTTTCCTATATACTCTTTATCAATTTTCCGCACCCACACATTTGTAACACATTACTCATCACAATTCTGTT
>CAJNOL010000643.1:102502-115880 GCA_905250125.1 Rotaria sordida | reverse complement strand
TTTCTTCACAAACAAAATGGATTAAAACTTAAATTAATGATGTATTTTTATTTTCTTTTTCAACAGTATATGTGATATTTTCTTCGTCATGTTATTTTGTGTACAGAAAAGAAAAAAAAAGAAACGAACGATTGCAAAAACTTGTTCGATCAGTAGGGCGGACAGATGAAAAATGAGATAGTGAAGAGAATGATGATTATTGTTATTTTTTTTTTGTTTTTCTTTTCGAATAGTGACCGCAGGCGATTACGTATGCTCTCTATATGTTCTTTTGATGTTATGTTTTTACTTAAACGTGAAAAAGATTGAATAAGTCTCATTAAAAAAGTATTTGAAAAGAGAAAACGAGCAGCTGTGTTGTTTTTTTCCTATTGTCTTTTCTTACCGGTTGACTTCGTTCGTTGATTGATTGCCATGTTTTCCATGGTACACTTATATGACTATTACGCCAATAATTATATGCTTTACGTTGAACATCATCACATAAAACTTCTTTAGCTTCTTGAAGTTTTTTAAATTGTTCCACTAAAAAAATTCTATTAAATTAAACAGAGAATAAGAAAATCTTCTAATATTTACTTGCTGTTGGATTATCTAAATTTTTATCTGGATGTAATTGAAGTGCTCGAATACGATATTCAGTTTGAATTTGATCTTTCTAGAAAAAAATAATCATAGACAAAATAGAATATGTAATATAATACATACATTTGAAAGTTCATCACATCCAAGAATTGTATAGTAATCATCAGATTCATTACGTTGATTTGTAAACAATGCATCCATATTTACGCGATCCATAATCGTATCTCAGAAGAACAAAAAAAATATATAAATTATTTTTTATTTTTACAGTCAAGAACTAAGAATATTTATCTAGTCAAAACTGATAAATACGAAAATTTTTAAAGAAAGATATATCATTTCTTTAACAGGTACTAACTAGACGTGCATGGGACCAAATGATTTTGATCTTGATCTAGAGAAAACTATTCGAGAATTTCTTCATATCACATCTAAAATAATTCTTTAATACTGTTTATTTATTTTGTCGACAACTAGCACTTTTTTAGGTCATCTCTCTTGAATTATGTTCTAATTTATATGATAATTTTCTTGAAACTCTAGAATATTTATTAAATATAAACTTGAATTCTTATTCCACACATCTCTAGTACTGACATATATAATATTCTCAAGGCAATTTCGTTCAATGCAACTATGAATAGAAGATGAGTGCTAATGCAAAATCGTACGCGATACTATTCATTAAGTACGTAGTCGAATGATTAATTCGAAACAGACACCTGCTAGATCTAATTGTTGATACGGAGGTTTATATGCGATGTTTTATCTGTAACTAATTCGACGATTCAATAGTTATTAATTAGGATCGACAGCTTTCTTTTCTACAAACAGTTACGAATATCACATCATTCAATATAGAGAAGAATGAAACCATATTATTTCTTACGTTTTATCTTAATTAAGACTTTTTCATATTTTGTCAGTTCCTGTTCATATTAATTTTTGTTTCTCTTCAAATAAACTACAAGCATTTATACTTCGAATGTCAATATTCAATATTATATGCTAATAGCAATATAACAAAGTCATTCGCATAGCTATAATATGTCGATATAGGGAATAGACATTTGGGAAAAACCGTTTTCTACGAGAAAAAAAAAACACGAAAAAGATTATAATATTTGATCTTATCTTTTATTATGATAATTTTTAAAATTAAACTAATAGCACTAAAAACCAACAGTATACGGTTAATTGCCATAAAAAGCATAAATTATTAGTTTTTTTGAAAGAGACAAAGACAAGATAAAGAGAACAAACAAAAAAGACACCGTAAGAATGTGAATAATGGAAAAGGAGAGAATTTTTTTGCTTTTCTCATTGCACTAAAAAAAAATATGACTAGAAAATACCGATTTTGAAAAATTTATTATCCAATAAACATATTAGTTAGAGATAACAAAATAATAGGGCTCACTGTTTTAAACTTGTTTATCGTAACAAAAATATTCGAGATTCGAAGATATAAACTATCTATATATAAATATATTTATAATTTAAAAAATTGAATAGAATAAAAAAAGATATTTTATGTTTCAGATTGATCCGATCGATGAAATATTGAAAATCGATGTAAAACATTTCGATTAGAATTATTTTCATGACGTTGATTACGATCAATAATTAACGATTGACGAGAAGTTGAATCTCTTGAACTATTACCAACTATTGTTGTTAATGATGTATTGGAATTTAATGGAGGTAAATTATTTAAATCAAGTACTGTCACTATACAATTGTCAGTATTATTATTATTATTTGTACTTTTTATTCCTGATCAAAAAGAAAAAAAAGAACAAACATCAAAAACAAAAAGAATTTTCTATTGATTAGAAAATAAAATAAAATTTATTTACCGGAAGATTTAGCTTCATGTTGTCGTTGTTCGTTAATTGAATGAATAATTATACGTTGATTAAATTGTCTCCAACGAATACAAAGCTAAAAGAATCAAAGATGAAGTCTTATTCTTCATAATATTTCATTTTACCTGCAGATACATCTTACATTGAACATAAAGAAATACCTAGAAACAAAAAACAGAAATAAAATTTCAAATCGAAATTCTCTATAATTTCAATTCGTTTCGTACCAATCCTCCCGTAAATCCAATGGCTACAACAAATAATTTAGTCCAAAATGGCCATTCTACAAAAAAATTAAATGTTTATTATCTCCTGAAGAATAAAATCTATCAAATAAACTTACGAAGTTTTCCAGCTTTAACTTCGTCTCGTGTTTTTTCAATTAAAACATAAAGTGCCCAAAGAACACAAGTAACAGCAATTAAATTAAATGCAACAGAACACATTACTTTTCGTCTTTCAACAACATTCATTTCTAATTTTTGCCACTAAAATAAATAAAAAATAATAATAATAAAGAATGAAAATTCTTTTTTTTTTTTCTAAATACTTGTTTAAATGGTTTTATTTCTGAATGCATTATTAATTCAAATTTACATAATTCACATGATTTTAAACCGGAACTTTTAATCCAACGTTGTAAACATGATTGATGTAAATATTGCATTGTACCCAAACATAAACATGGAGATACTAATGGTTCATCTTTTGTCCCTTCACCATGACATATTCGACATATATCAGGACAATTACTTGTTTTTGAATTCGTTGATGATAATGAAGTTCTACGTGTTAATGTTTCATTATTTAATAATAATGGTACTTCAACATTTGTTTTTTCGTTTGATTTTGATACGTTTGCTTCACCTTCTTCATCCATATACATTGTTGTTTTATCGAGTAAAATACTATTTTCACTTATATTTATTTGATTGTTGTTTTGAGATGAATCTGTAGCCATTATCCTTCGCTATTTATTAAGACGTCAATGAAAATTTTTTTCAAAAAAAAAAAATTTTGTTATGCAATCTGTTTACTTGAAAATATCACTAAATAGTTTTTATGAATCAGCTAAAAAAAACAAATAATCACGAGTCAATTGGACTTGACTCGGCTATTTTTGATACTAAAAGACAATAGTTAAGAGTATATATTTCTTTACGTAGGATTGGTTTGTATGACGCCATTTTAATAAATAATACATCCTCTCGTGAACGATTTTGACAAATATCGATGATCGAAAAAGAAATGAACGACATCTGTAGGAAAAAAATGACAAATTTGACAGAATACTTTTTTTTTCCATTCATATCGTTCTATATGCTATAAGATTCTTTTTTAGTCTTTTTAATATTCATTATCTTTTTTTTTTCTAATAGCGTGACAACTAAGAGCTGTTTAACTTTCAATTCTCATCATTGTCAAAATAGAATCGATCTAAAAGAACGATATAGACATGTGTTACCGTTAACCTTAGATGAGCAGCAGGTGGATGAATGCTCACGGCTAAAATACAGTATCTAACACTAACTCACATCCGATTAATCTATTAAATCCAGTTGTAGAATAAAAAAAAAAAAAGAATAAGTAAAACTGACAGGTTTAGGTATTACTATATATTATTGTGTTTTTTTTCGATTTATTGCTATGAATTATAGTCAATGATATGGATAGAACTATAATCTAGAAAATTTCTTCTACTAACAGCACTATTGCGAATTAACTCATGGTAGAATGGAATTCGATATATATAGGGTTATTTTCTTTTCTTTTCTTCGCATCATCTATCACTCTACTTCTCTATCTTGACAAACGATCGCGCGCATCTCGCGAAAGTAACCAACACAGCATGAATCTTCAATATTCTTTCTATACAATTCAAGTGTTAGACATATAACCATATCTAATTTGTTCATAAATGACTAAAATAATGCAATCAATCGTTCATTTTCATTTTACTTTCATGCTGTGTAACTGAAAATGTATTCGCTGTTTTTTTTTCTATACATAAAATACAAATAAACAACAAAGTAGAACAAATTTATATATATATATATATATATTACTGAAACAAAGACGAAAAGAATTAAGTTTTAATCCATTTTGTTTGTGAAGAAAAGAAGTCAAATGATGCTGGACGTTTTTTAAGACTTAAATCAAGTGGAAGATTTGATGAATAAGAAGATAAAATTAATTTTTTTGATAAACGATTTCGTCCTTTTTTTCGTAATGGAGGACAAATTTCACCAAATTTTGATGTTATTTCATCAATTATTGTTTGATTATTTATATTATTTGTATCAACAATATTTTCAATTAAAAATGATGAATTAGATGATGGTGGAGTTAAAAGATTAACTATTGATGATATAGAATTTGATAAGTCATTCGAAGATGATGATAAACAAGGTGAAATAGTAGATCTTGTTGAAATCATTGAACATGTTGAAAGAATTTTATCAATTGTTTCATATTTAATTATATTTGAATTAAATGAAAATGATTCATTTTTTTTATTTTCTATTGATGATGATGATGATGATGAACATAAACAATGACCAAATGATGTTATTTTATTAAATAATGTAAAACGTATAGGAATATGTAATGATGTTGTTGTTTTTAATGAACTAACTAAATCTGAATCTTTTAATAAATGATTATTTGAATCATAAAATGAAACCTAAACAAATAATCAAACACATTGAATAGTAAGACAAAAAAAAAAATTTGAAATGGAATGTTTACTTGTGTCATAGAAGAATGTGGTAGAATTTGTTGAATAAATGATCGAAGAATAGAAATAGGCATTGAACTTTGACATTGAAGATAGCGACGAGAAAACTAAACAAAACAAAAAGAAAAGAGAATAAATCATAAGAAAAGAATATCGTACTTGAATTGATACATCAGGATTTAATTGTAAACAGCTAAACAAAAATATTCGAAATAGAAATAAATTCGAATATAATTAATATTATTTACCTGCATTTTGTATCTAATTCAATATAAATATATTCATCATTGTCTCGTTTTGTTTCTGATGTTGTCATGAATCCTTCTATTTTGTGTTCTAGAGTAAAAATTATATATGTGTAAGAATCGTTGTAGTTTTTCAATAGTTCTATTTACTTGGTTTATGTTTGAAAGATTTTGATCTTGATTTCTGTTGATATATTGACTGTTTCGGTCTGATCATACAAGTTGGTGACATGTTTGGTGCGTACAACTTTTGTGTAAATGCGTGTGTGTATGTCTGTCGGCGAAGAAAAAAAAAGTGAATGCAATGTGTGTTCGTCTCGTTCACTTCTATTTTTTTTTCTTTCTTTCTGCCCTTTCTCTTTCCTCTTGTAAACGTGAATGAACAACCAATGAATGTTGGTTTCCGTCTGTTTTTTTTTGTCCAATAAAAAAAGCAATTATTTGGTCAATGTTCGTCTATCTGCCCCTGTTTACTCTCCGTTGGACTAATATATATACATATATGTGTGTATGTGCCCGCTCTCGGCCCGTCTCGCATATATATTTGCCTCACGTAGCAGGATAGGGCGAACGCACTCGCAGTTGAAGAAAGAAAAAGAAAAAAAAGAAAAAAAAGAAACCTCGTGTTTGCATATATGATTACAATGAAAGAGAACAGAAAAAAAAAGTAGAGTCGGACAAGAACGAATGATCTTTATATTTCTTTCTCGTTTAGCCTACGGCCTAGGAAGAAGAGAGGAAAAAAAGCTGATGAACAAATTGAGTACGTAACAGCTGTTACTTCTCATTCGTCGCTTCGAATAGCGTTTCTTATCATTTTCTTGTTCATCAACTTTCTAAAGAAACAAAGAATAAAAGAAGAAAAAAAAATTCATTCGTTAAAAAGAGAGACAGTCTCTCTTCATAATGATCATTTGCGCGTGTGTGTGGGTGTGTATATAAGACTAAATGAAGAAACATGAACCGAATTAGAAGAGAAAAAATGTCTTTATACTTTTTAGTTGATTTGACAATGAAGATGAAGTTAATTAAATGAATCAATAAGAGAAAGGCGGGTTCAATTAGTTCAATCTATCATAGATATAGATTGAATAGAAATTTTCCTTCTGTCTATGAAATGACCTTTGATGATAGATTTTATAAACTAAAACAACAATAATATTAATCTGTTAGTCATTATTATGCCATTAGATTTTCAAGAAAATGTTGAAAGATGGAGAAAATTTTGTTAGATGAACTTTTAATATTGATATGACTGAAAACTTGTCGATTCTCAAAGACAAATGACCTATATGAAATGACGATGTTCAACTATATTCTCGAATGACCACTTTTGCTTTCGTCTCTTCTTCTCTCTCTCTCTTTCTCTCTCTCTTGTACGCGCCATTTGACCGTCAAGAGCCATCAAAAACGAATCGCACAAGTGCAAAGACGAGAGAATAGCAATCATCTTATTTTAGAGGGTGTGAATTTATATCAGCACCTCCTTCTCCTCCCTCTTTACTATCAATCATTTTGATTTTCAATATGACCAATAAGAATGAAGAAAAGGAAATTGTCACTCGATCAAAAACGAAAAAAAACAAAAAAAGATGATATTCATAAAGAATAGTTTATGATCAAAGAAGCGGTCAATTAATTGAACTTAAATAATAAAAATGCTCCAATCATGAAAAAGTTTTTCTATTTTTTTTTTTTGCTGATAGATAATCTTTTTAGCAGCTGATATTTATTTCGTTCTTTAATATTCATGCTAACAAAGGATATTCTCATCAATCAGAGATTATTTAGTTCATGACAAGTTTATTCTTTGAGCACGTTTCAAGGATTAATACAAGAGTCTAATTGGATCCTTTTCTTATTTTCTTTGTTTTTCTTTTTTGCCTCAAGGGATTTTTTAATCGATTGACATTACTCATTCTTTTCTCGTTCTTCGATTGGATGATTTTGTCAAATGAACCAATCATTAATGATGATGATGATGATATGAACACTAACAAAATAAAAAAGAAAAAGAAAGAACGTTAAGCTTCTTAATAGTTAACTTCCGTTATTATTATTGTTAAAATACAAAAGAAAAAAAATTGAAAAAAAGTTTGTCCATATTTAATTGAATTCGATGTTGATCTTTGATCATGAAGCATTTCTAAATAAACACCATTTGTCCAACCAAAACCATCTTGCGTTTCATATTCTCCGCCACCAGCTGTTTTATTTATATTAATAACATCATATTTTTCCATCATTTTACTTGTATTTTGAAATACTCGTTCATTTAAATTCATCCATCGTTGACGAATTGTTTGAGCAAGTGATTCATAACCAGGAGTATTAAGTAAAGCTCGATATGTAACAAATTGTAATGGAGCCCATCCATTTGGACTATCCCATTGTTGTGTACTTTGAGTTGATGTTGTTGTAACAACACCACCCTCATGTAAAAATAATTTTTCAACTTGACGTGCAACATTTTCAGCTTGATCTTTTGTTGAAACATTAAGCCATAAAGGAAAAAGTGCAGCTAATGTTAAACGATTAGTTGGTTTCTTTTTTATATAATTATAATCAGTAAAAAATTGAAGATCATTTGACCACATATATTTGTGTATAGCTTGTCGACGACGTTCAGCTTCATTTTGTTTATTTAATATTATTTCTAAATGATATAATAAACAATTAAGATCAATAGGAAGAATATGTGCTGTTATTGTTGTTGATAAATCTTTTTCATCTTCCATCCATCGAGAACTAAAATCCCAACCAGATTCAGCAGCTGCTCGAAGATGAGCATATATATCTGTATTATTCATTTTATTTGCTATTTCTTTATCTTCCAAATATGCTTCTGGTCTTGGTCCAAGATTTAAATCATCATAATATCGATTTAAAATTGTTCCATCATCAAGTTTAATACTTCTTTTATTCATCCAAAATTGATATTCTAGTTCTAATTCACTTTTATATTTATCTGTTTTCTTAACTAATTCCGTCATTAATGAAAAAAATGGTGGTTGAGATCGTCCTTCAAAGTAGTATCGATTACCATTTGGAATATGTCCATTTTTTCGAATTAAATCAGCAAAATTTTCTAACATATTATCTATTAATTGCCATTCATTCGATCTTATTAAACCTAACATAGTAAAATATGTATCCCAATAATAAAATTCTCTAAAACGTCCACCAGGTACAACAAATGAATATGGAACATCAATAAATGATGAAAATTCTTCATGTTTTGTTGTTCGTGTTAATAATGGCCATAAACGATGACAATGTTCTTCAATTGTCCATTTATCATGTACAATAATTGTTGTATTTGGTAGAATAAAATTATCGAAAACAAATGAAGTTAAATTAAATGTTGTTTTATTATATTCTTGTCGATATAAATCAAGAATTCCATTTGGATTAAGTTTACGTGGAATAGCATCACAAAATGTTTTTGAATCAGGAAATATTCGTTGTATTTGTACAGCTTCGAATAATTCATCATAAAGTACATCTGGTGATTGACCAATTGTTAATAAAATATTTAGAAGAAAAATAATTAAATGAAGAGTCTTCATGTTTTTTTTCTCTTGTTTTACAACTGCATATATTGTGAAGGACACACACAACTACGATATTTGCTAGCTTTATATGATGTTGTCTCTTGAAGATTAAACACGCATTGTTTTATCTTTCTTATCAGAAGTAAATAGACAAAAAAAAAACAACAAAGATCAAACTATCAGTTGGTGTAATATATTTTATTACGACTATCTTCAAGGTATTTATCACTAACACAGACAAAAAGGTATTATTATTAGAATAGCGAAAAATTTTTACAAAATAGTTTATTCAATTAAACTGGCCTTGAAAATAATACGCAATATTTCTCACGAGGGAAGTCCTCGAATTGTTCAATCGGTTTTGAAGCGACACTATGTGCATTATGTAGATCCAAACAAACTATGAATGCCTGAAAAAGAGTTCGTGCCCTCAACTTATTGCTACGAAGATACTGCACTTTTACGGGTTTTTTTTAAAAATAAATGTTGTAGTCGTCTCAGAAACACCACAAAAACTGATTTTCAAATTTGTACTTAAAACTTTGCATAGATAGACACCTTAACGAGAATAGTTTATTGTGAAACTTTAAGATTTTTTATTTGCTTTTATCCTGAAAAAAGAATTTCAAATGTATCGGTTTATATGAGTAATGTTGAAAACGTGCTACTATCATAATTATAACTTAGTATAAGAACAATGATAGGATCCGAACCTTTTACAAATGAACTACTCTCGTTAGGGCTTGTCTCTATGTAAAGTTTCAAGTTGAAATTTGAAAATCAGTTTTTCTGTTACCATAGTATTGATTTAAACAATACTATAAAAGTGCAGTATCTCCATAGCAATAAGCTAAGAGCACAATCTCTTTTCAAAATATTGATAGCTCATTCGGATCTACATGATGCATATAGTTTCGACTCAAAAGCGATTGAACAGTTGAAGGACTTCTCTCATTAGAGAAATGATGATTCAAAGTGAAGATAATGAATTTATTGATGAATATAAAATGATTCTAATCGAAAACTTTATCAATATAGATTTGAGATCATAGTATAGAAATAGAGAATAATAGAAGATAACATTTTCAATGACTCGAATAAGGTTTTAAGTGTAATAAAGTTCAAGAAAGTGATTACTTTATTGTCGTTATCCAAGCAGATAAGAATTTTTGAAAATGCATTTAAATATTCTAATCGCGGTTCTCGTTTGAGCGTTTTAACCTTCATTGAAAAAACACTAAAACCAGCTACTGTCATCATAAAAGATATGTAAATACGCTTTAAAAGGCAATTTTTGCATCTAGAAAACGTACAAAGAGTTTTCTCGCAATATTTTTGACATACGCGACGTATAAAAACTAAGCATTTTTATCTGTAGAACATATCAACGTATTGCGAAAAAAAAATGTTGCACGCTTTCCAGATGCAAGAACTATCTTTTTAAGCATCTTCAAGTATCGTCTATAGTGAAAGTAGCTGCTTTTGATGTTTCTCAATGTACTTTTTAAAAAAATCAAATGGGAACCGCAAATAGGAATTTTAGACGTGTTTTTAGAAATTCTTGTCTATTTGTGTTGTTTATGATACCTCTTATTCTTATTGAGTTGCAGTTGCAGTTGAAAAGAAATATTTTAATATTAACACTCTAACATTCAAGTTATAGGCAACCTATTTGAAATTACCCATGTATTCGATTGCGATCAAATTGCGAAGCAGTTACGCGTAACACTCCGATGAAAAAATGACCGTTTCGCGTAATTGCGATAAAACAATCGTAGTTGCGCATGACTTCGATAAAAACATGACAGGTACATGTAACCGCGTCGCAGTTTTTCGCAATTACGAGTCACACTGATATTACAGTTGTGCGTAGTTACGGGAAAAAAATTACAGTTACTAAAAAAGACGACATAGGTAACGTTTTCATTTTATTAATGTTTTTATTAGGGATTACAAAAAATTTTTAAAATACAAAAAAATTTAAAAAAAGTTAAAAAAATAGAAAAATTTAAAAAATTGATAAGAAATGGAAAAGTTTTAAAAGTTTAAAAAAAAAGTAGAAATCTAAAAAAAATAAAAATCTAAAAAATAACACATTAAATATCTAGAAAATAAAAAATATATAAAAGGGCTCATCTCAGGCATACGAGCTTATTTCTTTCTTTTTCTGTTACCAAGACACATTTAGTCTCTCAAATTATTAAGGTAAGCATATCACGAATACTTTAATAAAGTAGTTAAAGTAGAGAATTTTTCACAAAAGAAGAACGTTTTTAAGAAAAGAACGGTTTCTTATAAAGTTTGATCAAAGGTATTAGGGGTCGAGGAATTCGAATCTGAGATCAGTTTTTCGGAATTTTCAATTCGATTTTACCACAAAAAGTTTTTATAAAAAATAGTTTTTAACAGAAAAAATTTTTCTGTAAAAAAAATAATTTTTCTCATGAAATAATTTTTTGTCAGATAAACAGTTTTGTCGTAAAAAAGTGATATTTTAACAAAAAAAAAGTTTCATGAAAAAACTGATTATCTGACAAAAAAATTGCTTGATGGAAAAAATTATTTTTTTCTTACAAAAAAATTTTTTCTGTTAAAAAAAATATTTCTTTTTTACAAGAAAGTTTTTGAAGTAAAATCGAACTCAAAATCTCGAAAAACCGATTTCAGAGTCGGATTCCTCAAGCCCTAAAATATTTGATCAAACTTTATAGGAAATCGTTCTTTTCTTAAAAGAGTTCTTCTTTTGTGAAAAAATCTATCTTTTAAATACTTTATTAAAGTATCCATGATGCTTATCTTGATAATTTGAGAGGCTAAAGGAAATGTCTTGGTAATAGAAAAAGAAAGAAATGAGCTCGTATGCTTGAGATGTATCCTTCTATACTCCATTTAGCCGTTATTATTGCTGTTTAAAAACCATCGAATTGGAACATTAAGATATTTATTTATCATTGGCTATTTTTCCAGCAACTGTAAGAAAAGTGAATACTTTAGCAGGCACTGCGCTCACTGCGTCGTAGATGCGAACGCAAATGGTTTGCAGTGAAAGCAGTCTATTTCTTTAATCTCAACTGCGGCCAGTGCGTCGCAGTTACGCGTAACTGAATCGCAAAATGGCTACTGCGCGTAACTGCGACACAGTTGTTAAAAAGTGGTGATATGGGTAGGGGATGGATTCATCAATAGAAATATAGGCTACATAAGTTATACTATTTATTTAGGATTGCTAGTTACATGTCTGTTGTCTTAACGTTGAGATAAGGATGGTAAGGCAAAAGCGATTTTTATTTCCAAGCGAAAAAAAAAGAACATAACAATGATGTCGACCTTTTGTATTTCGAATTTTTATTAGGTTGATATTAATCTCAACTTCATCTCACAATGGAAGGGTCTGTACTGTAAGTGAGCTAGATTAGACATGTTCGGGTCAAATAAAAGGTCTCACTGCCAAACTACTAAATTTAAATTATTAGCTGCCCTTGGCTTGTATGGATGGAGATAATTAACTTCTAGTGTATTGACGCTTTCAGTATAGTAACATCAATATACAGGAATTATATATATCCATTTCATATATAGCCAACTGAATATTTCGATAGTATACATCAAAAATCTTTCTGAGATTCATCGACTTTGTTAAGAATATAGTAATTTCGATGTCTTCTGAAACGTAAGTGGTATCATAATCTAAAGAGATGAGCATTTTGTTCAAAACGTAATATTATCGATATTTCATATTTTATTTTAATTGAACTCAATAGACTGTACAGGATAACTAAAGGGTGGTCA
The DNA here is from genome assembly GCA_905250125.1 of Rotaria sordida. Lineage (NCBI taxonomy): Eukaryota > Metazoa > Rotifera > Eurotatoria > Philodinida > Philodinidae > Rotaria > Rotaria sordida. Next base: position 103,102 of record CAJNOL010000643.1, on the reverse strand, counting down.
CAAAGTTTCAACCCCTCCTTAGTAAATCAAGAATATCTATATCAAACTCATATGAAGGTATTGATCAAATTATGTCATTTTGTGGAGAAAGAGAAGAGCTATCATCTGAAAAAAAGACAGTTTGAAATATATATATTTATTATAAAGGTATGGTCATTTTACTAATTTCGAGTGAAAAATTTTTATGTTGCGTTTTTTTGCAAAAAAACAAAAATATTCTAGCATTATTTGAATAATCGTAGTCGATTGAGATATGGATTTTTACATATCTTCAGTAGATATTTTTATATGATTAGATAGAGTTCGACAAGCTCTACCAAAATATAGACATCCAAAAAAATTTTTGATCCTCTTTTGAATACAAAACCTGAAAGCAATCAGACAGACTAATAAAAATCTGGCAAATCGTGTGTTGCATAGTATACGTAACTTTCAATAAGTTTGGTAGATCGACTGTTCTGTCTATTATTTTATATTTTGAGATGCTTTGTCACGTACTGTAGATGAAAATACCCTTTCCGAGCTTCAAGAATAGACTAACTAATCGATTGACTAAAGGTATTGGAAATTAAGCACGCTTTCTTTAATACACGATATATC
>CAJNOL010000643.1:16918-102402 GCA_905250125.1 Rotaria sordida | reverse complement strand
AAAAAAAAGCCTCATAAAGGTGAATTAACAACTGAAGACAAAAACTATAACCGTGATATAAATAGTGCAAGAGTCGCTATCGAAAATATAAATCAACGTCTCAAAACGTATGCTATTTCTGGAAGTATATACAGAGGTGATATTGATGATTTTCATAAGATCACTAAGATTACACAGATTGTTTCTGCTTTATGTAATCTTAACTTGATTAAATATCCTATTCGTAAATGAAAATTATAAAAAATTGTTCGTATTTTTCGTTCGACTATTTGATAATAGAACATTATTACTTCTACTATAAGTTCTTTTAGTTTTCTGAATAAAACTTGCTTTATGTTAAAAAATTAGATACGGAGTATTTTAACAGAAAGATAATAAAAAGGTACTTGATGACTCTTGGTCATGGTGAGACATACAGCTCAAACAATGACAAATCATTGGTCTTATATGTGTACTATAAGTGATGAAAAAATCACCCTTTTCGGATGTGCAATTGAACTTAAACAAACGGATAAGAGTTGGAGTATCATACGATCCAACACGCCCATACGTCGTCGGAACTCAAAAGGTTAATTAAGATTAAGTATTTAGTGAATTATTAAAGCTATTTTGATACTTTTCAAGTTTTTCTAAGCGCTCATTGAGAGAGCTTCTTTTCATTTCCGCATATCTCAACTAAACAAACGAATCGAATGCATATATAATATAATAGATTATAACATAGAAATATGTCATTGTTTAGAGTACCTTGTAGTCTATATGATTAATACTTTATGTTTTGTATAAATATTGATAAAAGTCCAATGTTTGGATGTTTTTTCTTTTCTGAATTGCTTTTTTGATCCGTATTGTACTTAAAAACACAACAAAAAAAAACGATAAAGAAGGTTAGATCACATCAACATAATTTCATTAGGGCCAAATTGATTGAATTCTTTTCGTGTTCGACGAATGTCAGTGAAATCTGAGAGGTATGAATCAATTCTACCAATAAATATTTACTTCGATAGGAGAGAAATTAATAAACTGAAGAAGATAGACTCTAATCAATCTATCAGAATGTATTACAACGATGTACAACATGTAATATTTCGAGTTATATTTTAAATTGATATATGGGGTTTTTTACTATGCTTTGAGAAAGTTACAACCTGTTGGCATTTTAATCGTTTTAAGACAAAAATATACAAAAAAAATTAAAAGAAACAATATACTTTTGATTATGCTTTGAAACGATTCTTGTATAGATCTATTCTTTTTCACTATGAAAACGCTTCGTGCATTCAAAGAACGAACGAAGATAATAAATTTCTTTTGTTTTGCTTTTTTACCTAGATAAATATTGTGAAGGACAAATGTTTATTATAAAAGAGTTCGCATGGTGTTTGCTTTTGTTGATTAGATACGTTTGTTTTCTTTATCACTATTTGTTTTGTTTCTTCTTTTTGTCCTTTTGTTATAAGGCAAAATATAAAAAGAACGGCCTATGATTTGATATAATGCATGAGTTCAGTACTTTTTTTTATCATATATATTATAATTAAGGATAATATTTTGCATTGAAAACACTAACTCACATTATTATTCAGTTTTAGTATTAAAAATTCAATAAAAAATAGATGATTAAATACAATAAACAGTAATAGATTATAACAAAGTGAATAGGCTTTATTATTATTCTTTTTTATTTTCATTCAACATTGTAAGACACACACATGACCATAGTCATAATAGATTTTACAGTTTAGTTTTCTTTTTCTTTTCGATCTGTCAATTTTTATAGGTGTACATATGTAAACAAAAGTAACTATGTCAAACAATAGCAATAATAATACAAATGCCAACTGGCAATTTATTCGAGCAGTTGAAGAAGCATTTTTTCTACTTGATCGAGATCATGATCGTTTAGTTAAAGAAGATGATTTTTGTGCAATTGCCAAATCTGTTGGTAAAGCAAAAAAAAATTATTTTGATATGTTTTTTTTTAATCTGTCTTTCTATTAATTAGGTATAGAGTTAGATTCTAATGAAGCATTAAAATTAATTCAAACAACTATTCGTGAACAAACAGATGATCAACTAGATGAAACAGGATTAACAGTTGATCAATATTCAACATTAATGCTTCGTTATGTTGGTTCATCAGAATTAAATGATGAATTACGTCAAACATTTGATGTATTTGATCGAGATCATGATGGATTAATAACACGACAAGATATGGATAAACTTCGATCTGAAAATTCACTTTTTAATCAACTTGATGATGAACAATATGAACTTGTTATTAAAGAACTATTAATTCAAGGAAATAATAATAAGGGACTTGATTTTAATCAATTTGTTCATTTAATGATGCATCAATAGTAGTTTATGTTTGTTTGATTTCTTTTAATGTTTATACACAAGTGACGACATCTTTGTATAATAAAAGAGGTCTTTTTAATCTAGAAAATGATTCGAGTACAAAACAAAAAGACTATTTTCATTCATTCATTTTAATAATATTTGATTAAGATTGAAATAAAAATGGTTGATACATTGATTTTAAAATCAATTAATGGACAAATATTAACAGATAAATTAATCATTTCATGGTTTGATGCCAATGAAATTTTTATTACAAAAAAAGTTTTTTCTAATGATCGATATTCAGTTGAAATTACATTTGTTGATGAAGAAAGTATGAAATTCGATAAAAAAGAAAAGTTTTTTTTTTAAATTTATATTTAAGGAGCTGATATGTTATCTGATTTATTGAAAACTTGTTATAGTGATTATATATCAGTAGAACGTCCTCAAACATTTGTACAATCATTAGATAATTCATTTGATGATGAACGTGTACCATCACCTGTTCATCTTTCTTCAACATCATCGATTTCATCAAGAGTTTCTTGTTTTTCACAACGACTTATTTCATTAGATAAGAAAAAACCTAATAATCAAACGAAACCTACACTTGGTCGTGGACGAGGCATTGATGCTGATCTATTACAAAATGATATATCAATAGAACAACAAATAAGTGAAGATGAAAATGATTCAATAATCAATACTAGTTATAAAACATCACCTAAATCATCAATAACAGATAATAGTAAGTTTTATTTTAATAATTAAAATAAAAAAAAAACAAGAAGATCTTTTTCTTATTTGAAATTTTTAGATATATCGTCAGGATTTGGACGTGGACGAGGTTCTTTTTTCAAATAGATTTTTGTTTTCTTTTTCTCTATGATTTTCTTTTTACTGTATATAATTCATGTTAGTTATGTTATTATATATTCGAATATATAAACTATGAATAGGTTTTTCAAGATGATGAAAACATTTTCACCACGTGCATCGAAATTAACAATTATTCCAGTAGATCGTAAAAGTCTATTGAATGCTATTATTCATTTTGAAAAATCCAATGATCAAATTTCAAATCAACATATTCTTTCACTTAAAGATATATGTACTCGTCGTCTTCTTTTATTTCTTGGTGATGATTGTGAAATATATAAGAACTTTTTATCATCTCAACTTGTTCGATATATTACATATGATTATTTGACAGAAACAAATAATAATCAATATCAATTAATAAATAATAATGAATTTTTTTCCAATACAAAACGATTAGTTTGTCGTGATTGTTCATTGAATGATTTAGGTGCATCAAAATGTCGTCGTCGAAAATGTTTAGCAAATCGTGTACGACAAGTTCTTAATCAATTATCATGTCAAATAATTCCATGGGAAAAACAAGGACAATTTGCTATTCTTGAAAATAATAATAATAATGATGATGATGATGATGATGATGATAATTCAATTGTGTTTATTTATCTTAAGTCAAATTATTCTCGATATGAATCTTCGAAGCAACAACAACAACAACATGGAAAAAAGGATGATCGAAGTTGGATACAAAAACAATTCTATTTACTTGATTTACTTCGTATACTTCATCTCAACATAGCTCGAGGATGATGTCAAATATTATTGGACGATTTCATCAGTAATTTATTAGGAAATGTGAACATTCCTCAGGATATTTTGTTTTTGTTTTTGTTTTTATGAAATGTACGTGATTTTCTTTTATATGATTATTCATAATTATTAGAATAAAAGCTGTTAGCACAATTTCTGTGGGATTAACATGTGAAACACATTGTAGATGTTGCTGCTAATCACATGGACATCGTTTTATTATACCTGTTTTGTGGCGGCGATGCCAATTTCTCTACCCTATATACTTCGAGATTCTTTTTAGATCGTATTTCATAAAATATTATAAAAAACCGATGTTGTTCATCATATTGATGAAGACTTATCATAGAAATGTTTATCTTTTGCACATACAAATGGCCAAGGAGAGTTCATCAGCTTCATACAAAGTCACACTATCTTCCAATTTTTGAAAAAATTCTTTCGATTGGATTAGTACGATCTATTATATAGTGATTTATGCAAAAACATATCGATTTAAGTCATTAAAGTTCTTCTCGAAAATCAATTAACGAAATATTTTAATTCAATAAAGAATAAGTCGAATTATGTTTTCGGTCAGATTGAAAGATGAAATCATGAATGTTTTAACTAAATTCATCATTCTTCATGCTAGATCATTTAAGACTGTTAAAAAACCCAGATTTTATGAATTTCTTCAAATGTGTTCTTGTTGTTGGTCGTATTTTACTCTAATCATCCATTGTTAAGCCATTTGATTTAATTAATGTAGTACGAAACAAGCGTATCTCTAGTTGGTCACGTACGAATTCGACCTACTCTCCAGAATGATAATGAGAAAGACAACTAAACATATTAGATATTAGTGTCTTCCTCTGCAAGACATTCTAATATTATCCTCATTATTGAATTTTGATCTATTGATTGTCTTGTTTTTGTTACTATGAGCATTCATGAATATTTTCCAACGTATAATTCATTAAATTACCACAAGATAAATCTTATTGATTGAATTGAAATCAGCAATTAAAAAAAGATTTTCTTAACAACACAAACAAATTCCTGATTAATATTTCATTCTAGCTTTAAATGCAACGTAATAAAGTTCTTGTCTTTCACATTGTAATTACATGGATACTCCACAACATATAAAATCATGGTGTAATTTTAAAAAAAAGTATCAATTAGTACTTGAGATTTTTCATTATGAAATCGAATAAAAACAATTTAGATGTAGCAAATGTTTCAATGGAACAAAAGGTATGATTCATCAGCTGACGACCTTTAGTATAAATAAATACATCAATAGCATCTGTTGCCATAGCAATAATATTTATGGTTGATACAATTTTTTATTTACATCCAATGACTGTTTATAACATAATCATATAGAAATAGACTTCGACTATATGAAACATATTTTAAAACACGTCTCATATCCTCATATTTTTCTTGATTATAAGAGAGGTTACTGGAATTTATTTAAGTTACCGGATTGATCTGGACTTATTCTATTGATAGTATATAATATATTTTAACTGAAACGAAAAAGAGTCATAATTCTGAAGAGTTAGCTTTCACTCTCAGTTAATCGACGATTGCTAAAGTGTTGTTTTCACACTCATTCTCAGCTAGATACCTATTTTCAATTTAATGTCTTTTATTTGATGATAGCATATACAACAGGATTTATAGAAAAATTCCAATAGATCCTAGAAATTGCTGGACAAAAAATATATATAAATATTTCATAAAAAATTCTAATATAAAGAAAGTAGTATTATTTTTGTTGAAATAGAAAACTAGCTTACATACGAGTATTTATATGAACTAATTATCTTCCTTATACTTAAGAAATAAAGACAAATTATAGTTATGTCTATCTTTTATTTAATTTCAGATAAGAATTATTTCTATCCAATGTAACGAAGACTATTATAACAGAGATGTATGGCTAATGTCAAAAGAAATAGAAAAAAGAACGAGTAGAATAAAAAAAAAAAGAGTAGATGCCCCCGGTGAGGCTCGAACTCACGACATCCGCATTGCTCCGATACTGTGTATAAGTACGGCGCTCTAGTCCAACTGAGCTACGGGGGCCTGTAGAGAAGAAGAAACAAATCATTACTTATTCAGAACATAATGTTAGAGCAATGTATTTGGCTTCACTGATATATAGCATATGTAAATTCATAAATAATGTCAAATTTTTTTCATACAAATGATTTAATTTCTAAAAATTTCGATAATGAAAATTTTTCGCATATTAAATTCAATTTTTTTTTTCTACATCAATTATTCGACAATTAAAGCTACTAGAGAAAATAACAAATGAACTTCTTTGTTGTTTTTTTTTTGAATTAATCATGATTTTATATTGATCTAATAAATATGACATATGTCTTCATATAGCTACTTTTTCATTATGTTTTCATACAAGAATTTCATCTAAAATAAAAAATTAAATAGAAAGATAATTTATTTTTGAGTTTATTCTTTTAGATAAATACGAAATATATCTTGAAAACTTTAGAGAAAAAAAACATCAATGACTTTAATATTATAAAAATATCTTGAGACAAAAAAAAAATACAAAACTATTCATAAATTTGACAAAAATAGTCAAAATGAAGTTCAATTTTATTTCGCTCTATTAAAAGATCAAAAGAATATCAACAATTAAAATTTTTTTTCCGTGGAACGTCACAAGATGAATATTTTTAGCTATTCTTTTTACTTCTGCTTTGCCTTCAAATTTTTTTAAAATATCTCATTATAAAAAAGCGCTGTCGTTATATGAAAATGAACTGATTCAACTTAGTTTTCATTGTAATCTATCATTCGAAATATTAAAAAATTGATTGAAATTCAGAATTAGATTTAGGTTGAATTTATATAGATATGGAAGTACATATAGTAATATTTTGAAAATTTACCAGATGAAAATATCTCTGGTAGATAAATGATGAGAAACGAATGAGAAGTAACATGTGTACTATAGTTTGTTTTAGAGGTATCTTTGTACAGAAAAATGACAAAAACTTAAATACTTGTTTTTTTCAAAAGATATGTCATCGAATTGTTTAGAATAACTATATGAGAAAAGTATTTTGATTTATATTTTGATGAATTTTTAGGAAATTAAAAGGAATTATACATGAAAAATTGCTATTGTTTATTGGATTAGAAGTATAGAAAACATCTTTAATAATATCGATTTTGCATTTCTCACTGCACAAATATGTCATAACAACCTTGTATTCACTAATGAGCTGTATACAATGAATTTAATTTCGACAATAAATACATTATTTCTAAATCGTTTAAACTACTATTTTAGTGAGGAAATAATAATATATCGTATATCTTTCTTTTTAACTCTTTCAAAATCATTTAACTTAATTCAAAAGGACCCTTTACATAGATTATTGCAGACAAAGCCACCATGCATCATCTCCGAAAGAAAAAACATTCAAGTTATTGTAACATATCTGTGCAGAAAATATTTTCAATACTTCCAATATTTCCTAAAAATTCATTAAAACAAGTTGAAAGACTTTTTTCATAAAGTTATTCTAGAAAATTCGACGATGTATCTTTTGAAAAAAAATTAAGATTTTATCATTCTGGTACGATTAGTATATTCGATTGTTCTTCTATGTCATAATTGTATGATGATCATAGAAATATCTTTAATTTGATTTTAAAAAGCCTTTATGTTGTTTCTATAATATATAAAGATTTTGCACTATGTGTTAGTTCGATTTAGTTGAATAGCTCTTCAAATATTTATAAAACAGTAACTGATGTTTGTTTTATTTAGCTAAATATAATTGATGATTTACTAATTTGAGCATACGTTAGTTAGTTTGTATATGTTTGTTATTATTATTATTTTTCGAATTTTGTTTATTTGGTTATTGTGAAACTTCAAGAATAGATGTTGATGTATTGTTCAAGTGACATTACTGACCGAGTTAATAAGTTTATCACCATTATAAACCAATAAAACAGCAATAGATTGAATTCTTGCTTATAAAAATAAATTCTATATTATTTTTTAGATGAAAACCAACTCAAGAACAATATAAATTAAAAGTATGAAATATAATTGACATTTTTCTATCAGAAATAGAATTAGATTGATGTAAAGAATAAAATCTTAGGAATCAATTTAAGCTTACACATTGTAGATAATTTAAAATTTTATTAAGAATAATCGAATTACACAATGTTCATAAATAATTATAATGTCAGGAGATTACTTTTTTCGTATTTTAAAGCAAATGCAAACGTTGATTATATATCAAAAATGAATTTATCAACATTTATATATTTAACATTTCACTTGACAATTATCTTTTTTTGTTTTTAACCATTTAATTTTCCACATGAGTTGTATGTATTCTATCATTTGTTTTTATCATATAGTTGTTTTTTATTTGTAGTAGTTAATGGTGTCTCTCATCCTAATCGTAATGGTACTTGCATCAAAATATATTTGGCATTAAATGATACTCTTGTCTTGTAAATATGATTGTATTTGGTCGACATCGGTTTTCTATAATCGTACAATAGTAATATTCAAAATTTTCAATCCATCATGAATAAAAAATCAAAGTTTTTATATATTTTTCCATAGAAGAGTAATCAGTGAAAATATTTTCTTTTTTGTTTGTAGTCAAAAATCATCTAGAATTTATAATAAATGATTTAATCAATAGAATCATATTCTCATTTCGCATAGATTTTTTTCTCTAGTTAAAATATTTTGAAGTTTTTATATTTGAGATTGAAGTTTTAAATGTTAACATCATCAACTACAGAAAACGAAAAGCATCATTACTATCTTTATTGCTTATAATACTGATTTAAATTTGTAATAGATAATAAATTTCTCAATAATAACTCGAACACTATATTTTGACTCTGATGTAACTAAATATTGAAAAATTTTTAATCATATAATTTAACAAATATAATTCGATACTGAAAGAGAAATATGTGATATATCGAATTTTTTTCTTGTAAATCAAAACTAAAGAAAAAAAAAAGAAGATTTTATTACATATAAACTGTTTGCAAAACTTATGTTTCATTTATTTTTTTTTTTATGCTTTCAGAATATACAATTACATGAAGTAAATATTTTTTTTTCGTTAAACTTTCAGTGTGTGACAGATTTTCATTTGATTATATATTGACTAAGTTTATATCTGTCTATGAAATCCTTGTTTTTTCTAAGAATAGCAAATCTAATTTCTATAAATGATATGAATATAATTCTTGAATTCATCAAATTAAATATATTATTGCTAAAATTGAATAAAAACTTCCATCAAAATCGAATTGTAATTAATTCACGTCGATTTATGCTTTTATTCTTCATTTTAAAATATAATATCGATAACTTCGTTTCATTTCTATTTGTACATAAATATATATTCTTTGCGAAAAATTCATTTCCGCTGTAGGAAAACAATAAAAATTGCATATGCACATAAACATACATACAAAATAAAGCATAGCCAAACAAAACAAAATAAGGAAAATAAAACAGAGCAAAAAAAAAACCATAATTTTAAATAATAACGCAAATAGATGAACGTCCTACTGCACCTGTTTGTCCAAGATGATGATGATGGTGATGATGATGAGAAAATGATGCTGGATTTGCATTCGGAACATTAGATTTCGATACAGAATGACGATTATTAACAGTTGGAGGTGTAGCTGGTACGATTGGAAGATTTTGTGATGTACCTTGATTTGCAACAGCACGTGATGTACTTGTATTATTTGCTGTTGATCGTTTACGAGTTTTAATTTGTGTTCGTAATTCATCAACATCATTTCTTAATTCAGTTATTTGTCCACGTATTGTATCAATTGCACCTTTATTCGCATGTATTGTTGATATAAGTATTGGATCAATTGTTGGTACTGTTATTGCTGTTGTTTGTTGTTCACGATTAACAGATTTTGTTTCTTTATTAGGCAAAGAAAATGACGAAGATGAATTTTCATCATTAGTTTTTGTCACTTTAAGTAATGTTGTTGAATCTGACTGTGATGAAATTAAATTTTTTGCTTGTAATACTGGTTTTGACGCTTCAACTATTTTTCTTAATGTTTCCTATAAAAACGGCAAAGAAAAAAAAAAAAACAAAAACAATTTTATTTCTCAGTTTATAAACTAAAATATGTTTTCATGCAATCTAATGAAGGATAAATACAATATAAACAATATACAAAACAACAAAATACAAACAAAGGCATTTTTATTGAAAATAATAATCATAATTAAAATTTAATAAAATATTCGCTTTTTCTATTATTATACGTGTTAATTAAATCATACTTTTAATAATTCGATTTTTATTATCACCGATGTCGGTGTTTATCTAGAAACATTTTTTTTTTGTTTCATATTTCCATAAAATATGAAAAAGAAAGAAACAGAAGAACAATGAGCAAAACAAAAAAAAAACAATACAATACGTATAACATATGGGAAGTACAACATTGTCGGATTTTCTTTTATTTTAATTATTAAACGCTCTGTACCTGAGAGGCACTTTCTGACCATAATGATTCTAAAATAGAAAATGAAAAACAATGTAGAAATAACTTGTCTTTGTTCTCTATTCAATAGTTTAATTTTCAATGTGTAGAAATACGAGCTAAATATGAATTTAATAATTCATTTAATGTATTTAATAATAGTCATAAGGGAAAAACAAGGCGATATGTGTTTAAGAGATAAGCTCATAAATTGAAAAAAAAAGAGTTTTAAATAACAAAACAAGCGAACTTTTAATTATAACATTGACAATAAATCGAAGGAACATAATAAATTTGAAGCAATTACTTACTCAGTTTGTCATGTTCTTGTTGTAATTTTTCCCAATTGTCACGATTTCTCTTACAACCTTCATAAAGTGGATTTAAACCAGGTTCAACATCGGCAAGCATCTATTTTTAAATATTTTTTTCCATATTAAATTATGAAAGAAAAAATTCAATTTACTTTATAGAGTGGAAAACAGATTGAATCAATAAAACCAACTATAAAAGAGATTATTTTAATGCAAATAAAAAACAAACAAACAAACCTTGCATTTTTGGTAATTCATCTTTTTTAGCTCGATCCATCATTGGCTAAACAAAAAAAACAAAGATTTTTCTTTAAATAAAAAGAAATATTCAAAACATACAATTGGTTCAACATGTAATTGATTTCTTTCAATATCTCCTTGTTGAAAAAATTCACTTGCAACTAATTTAGCAACAACTTGTTGAATTTCCCATGGTTTACAAATAGCTGCTACATCACATGCTGTCATCATCATTCCTCTGAACAATTAAAAATGTAGAAAAAAAAAAAGAAAAGAAAATTCTTAATTGAATATTTTTATACCTAAGTAATTCTTTTTTTGCAGAATCATCCCAATGTTCTTCATTACCTTCGACTAATTTTTGAAATTCACCGCGTTTTCTTCAAATGAGAAACAAAAAAAACACAACGTTTTTTTTTTTTAATTATAAAAAAATTCTTACCGAAAATAAAGTGCTAAATCAGTTGATAAAATAGCTGCTTCAACATAACGAACAACTAATTTATAATCATCAGGTGATAATGTTTGTAAAATATTATTTCCTTCAGTTTGTAATATCATAATACATTGATCAAAATGATGATGTTCAAGTGTTGATGTTGTATATAATTTTGCAAGTGGTGCATCAACTTTTGCTTGAAAAGCATTATTTGTTCCACGATGATCAAGATCATGACTTAAACATGCAATTAATAAACCAATACGTTCTAAGTCACTCATACAAACATTCATACCACCGGTCTAGAAAATATTTCTATTTATTTTAAAAGTTTATCGATTTTATTTTTGGAATTGTCGCATATGGAAAAATTTCAATTATGAAAAGGAAGCTACGAAATTTAGAGATTGAACACAATTATATAGACAGGATACATACTTAATAATTTAATCATTAAGTATAATCATCTTCGAGATACTCACACTGCTAAAAATTGATCTGTACCTTGATTAGATAATTCTAATTCAAAAATACTAGTAGAATGTTGGCAGACTTCTATATCTTAAGTAGAAGACTAAATTCAATATTTATATTGACAAAAACTTTGGTGATAAGAATCTTATCAACTCTTCAATATTTTGACGATAAAACATAAAGTCTGATAAAATTTTGCAATTCTCAATAGAATCCAGGATTCTAAAAATATTATAAGAAGAATCATTATCATCTATCTCAACAAAACAAAATTCTATTGATATCATGGAATTTGAAAGCATTTAGCTCTCAAGTCATGTTCTATGAGATTTGTCATAACAAAGAAAACATTGTCAAATCTTTAAAACTCTGCAATTAGTATCAACATCGTCCGGAAGACATCAATAGTTTACAATTTATCATTTGAGTCAACGTATTGATAGTTCTCTAAAGATTTCTATTGAATTATGAAGGACGAATCGATCAAGTAATGATAATGATAGACTTCATTGTTGAATACTTTTAATGTACTAATAAAAATAGCTCAACAATCCTGAATTCTGGATATGTGGAACTAAGTTTTTTTTAGTACTGGTAACTTCTTTTCGAGTACCCACGATTACAATGATTTTAGTTTTTCGAGTCTCAATGTAGAGAAAATTCTTCCAGAATTTATTTAAATCACATACTATAAAAATTCTTCAATACTTGATTTCGTTTTTTAATTTATTTAGTCAACAAGTTGTACTTTTTTAGGTCATCTCTCTTGAACTATGTTTCGATTAATAAAATTTATAAAATAATCCTCTTAAACTCATAAAAGAATTTAGTTCAGATTGAAACAACTTTTTTTGCTCGTAGTTCCACTTCCGATCCAAATATAACCGAAATGGACATTAAAAGTTGGTCTGAATACATCATCTTTTTTCTAACTCTTGATTAACATGAGTATCCAAAGCATTAAGATAATTCATGTAGAATTAATAATCTTAAGAAAAGCTTTTTTCTTTTTTATTTTGAGTGATATTATTTTGATTCAATAAAGTACAAAATTAATTCCTACTAAATATAATTATCTACTTGTTCATAACTAATTATATAAAGATATTAGTGTTTGTTTCATCTTACTGTAAGCATTGCAAACATGGTTTGACCAACATTAAAAGCATGTCTCCAATTATGATAAATCACCGGTCGATAATTTTTTTTTACACTTAATACCCATCGACACATAACATCATGTGGTATACGAAATTTTTTTGATAAATCTAATTCAATAAACATCCTTACACTCGCTAAAACTGTTTCATCATCTGTTAAAACCATATCATTAAATTCCCATGAATATAATCTTAATTGATTTGCTTCAGGTATTGAAACTTGTGAAACACGTTGAAGATCTTCTTCTGATGTCATAACATGATATGATAAAACTTCAAATGCAACATTTTGTTTTGCTGTTAAACGAACAACATTTTCATATTGACGAGTATTATGTATACCTAAACCACAAAAAACTGAAAATGCCTAAAGAAAAAAATTCAAATTTTTAATTTTCTTATTCAATAAACAAAGCAAAAGAATATACTTCAATAATTGCAACATCATCTTCAGTAAATATTCTTCCATTTAATTTATTCATAACTTGTGAAACACCAATAACATGACCATCACTATCCATAATTGGTACACATAAAATATTTTTTAATTCAAATGTATCATCACCATTTGATGTTAACTAAATAAAAAAAGAAAATAATAATAAGAAAAGATTTTTACTTTAATGAATAAATGTTTTTACAAGATGTGAAAGAGCTTGATCATTCATTATTTCATTGAGATTAACTGTTTCCATTGTTGCAGCAACATGATAAGCAATTTTTGCATAACGAGAATTTTCAAGAAAATCATTTCTAATACAATCAAAAAACAATTTTATTTTACTTTTAAAATGAAAAGCAAAAAAAATGTTTTATTCTTGTTTGTTGCTTTTTATGCGTGTGAAATTACATACGTTGTTACTTTAAATTCTTCACCATAAATCATATCAAAACCTTTAGAAAAATGAATATCCTATAAAAGAAATTAATTAAATTATTCGAAAAAATTTCATTTTTATGTTTCAAAAAAAAAACAAAGATTTACTTCAAGCTTATTTGATATTATTGATCGATCTAATATATAAACACAACAACGAGCACATTGCATAAGACCTTGTGATTCAGTTGTTATTTTATGTACTAAACGTTCAAGATCATTTTGTTCACGAAATAAATTTCGTGCTAAATTCAGAAGAAGCTAAAATGTTAACAAAAGCAACAAAAAAATATATTATTAGTATATTTAAATATTCATATTTCGTTTTTTTTAAATGTAAATGAAAAAAAAATATGTAAATCTAACCTTAAGTCTGATTAAAAGTGAGAAATCCTCTGTTTTATTTTTTATTTCAGTATTTGATGACATATTTGTTGGCTGTAAATGATCATTATCGTATAGTTTATTGTCATTTGAAGGCAAATATGAAGAATTAGAAGAACAAGAAGTTTGAGCGATTGTTCGCTGATTTTCTTCTTGTCTACCCAATGGCATTAAATGTTAATGTTGTCTAGAAGGTTGTTTTTTTGAATTAACCAAACTATGTCATTACTCCGTGAAAATTTAATATATCAGATTCTAACTTGATTAGCTTTTGCGCGCATGATGGAGACAAAGAAGGAAAAAAATCAAGAATAAGTCACATAAAAAAAGAAACAAGAAGTCTGCACTCCTTACATACACACACACATAAAACAAGAGCACTTATCTTGTTTTCTGATTCTTTTTTTTCCCTTTCTTTCTTTCTTTCTTTTCTCGTCTCTGTTGCCAAAACGACGTTATAAATATATATATATGTATGTATTCGAATCTCATCAGGCATGACGAGAATAAAGTTGCAAAAAAAAAACACAAATGTGTGATCAATTACTCAACTTTTTTTGTAATATAATATCAAATAATTATTTTACATCAATAAACGACAAAAAAAACACAAAACTCTTACTTGATTCTTTTTATATTCTTGAATAGATAATTCAAATAATTGTGCATTCGATAAACCAAGACCACAAAATGTCAAATAATTACGGAAGACCTATAGATACTTTGAAGAAAAAAACTATCTTCGTTTTAATAAAAATTCTTTACATTAATATCTTTAGCTGTAAATTCATGTGTACCAGTTTTTTTATTAATTATTTGTGCAACACCAATAACAACATTGTCACGATTTAGAATAGGCATACAACATATTGAATGTGTTCTATACCCTGTTTTATTATCAACTTCTTTGTTAAATCTTGGATCCTATTAAAATAAAAGAAGAAAAAATAAATTACTTTGTCAATAATTTTATATAGAACGAAAATTAATGCGATAGCCTATAAGTGTCGTGCTGTGCTATTAACGTTTCGAAAGAAATTTTTTATGCGCACTGACAAATATATATATATATATATATATATACATATGTAATAGGAGAAGAAGGCATTATTAAAGTCAAAAATCTTTCATCAAAATGGTAAAACAAAACTCGTATTCATATAATGATCGTGACATGAATCAATATAAAATGCGTACACCTTATGGTGGACATGCAAATAATTATCAACAAAGTCCATCTAAAAATAATCGTGTTCCAGTAGCTAAATCAAGTGGATGTTGTTGTTGTGGTAAAAAAAAATCTAATAATATTGCTCCACGACCTACTGTTGTACAATCTCAACCACACCAACTAACTGCTCATGAAAAAGCTCATTTAAGAATTGATCCAAATGATCCATTTTATCATCGTCATGGTCGAATTAATAAAAATCAAAATCGAACAAAAAATTCTTCTCAACAAAAACATGTTAAAAACAAAAGCCATCCAACTGTGCAAACAACATATGTACGACAATCAAATAAAAATTCTAATCATCCTGTACATTCTACAGTACCAAAAACAAAAAAACAAAGTTCTTGTTGTACAATCCTTTAGAAATTAACTTTCTCTTTTTAGTTTTATTAGAAATTATTTTTTTCTATATTATAAAAAAGCAAAATATATAAGCAAACCTTGAACTTTTTTTTATGATTCATTAAACAATATACTAATTTCCTTATTTTTTTAGAATAAATCATATTATAAATATTCAATATAATCTTACCTCGTAAGCATCAGGAATATTAATATATTCTTTAGTTAAAGCAACATGTCCAGCAATACCTTTTCCAAATGGTATAATTATTTGTTTATCTTCAGTATGAAGTGATTGTTCAAGTGTTGAACCAACTGTAACATCAAATAATTTTGATATAAGATATCGAGCATCTTTTGGACCACGTGCTAAAAATAAACTTCCACGATCTGAATTTGTTAATATTGACACATTTGTTAAAATTTTAAGACAAGCAACATCAACATTTAATTCATTTGCAATATCACGTATAAGTTCAAAAAAAAGTTCATTTTCATTTAAATTCATATAATCAACAGCTTGTGATGATGATAATGGTAAATCACGATTTTTCTGATGGCCTTGAACAATATTATTAAACATTTCATGTGTTAATGATGTACGTGGTTTAGTTAAATATTCTTTTTGTTCTTTTATCTTTATACATTCTTGTAATAAATCATTTGGTGCATTATCTTTAAACCATCGTTTAAGAAAATTTGGTTTACGAGCTAAATAACGAGCAACCATTTCTTCAGATAGTGCATGTTGCTGTTGTTGTTGTGTTTCAGGTGTTGCATGACGTTGTTGTTGTTGTGGTGGTGGTTGTTGTTGTTGTTGAGTTTCAGAAGTATTTGTTGATGTCTTATACATTTTTCGATGTGACTAAATAAGAATGAAGTGCAAACTAAGTAAAAAAACAGAGAGAAGAAAAACTATGCTTGATCAGCATGAAAAGGAAATAGGCTCGGGCGGATGATAATTTTGACAAATGAATGAACTTATCGAAGGATTCTTGAGGCGACAATGAATAGCAAAAGAATAAGATATGAAAAAAAAAGAGAGAAAGAAAGAAGAACCAAAATATTTTTTGATATAAAAATTCTTGGTGTTTTTTTTTTTTACATTCGACAATTAATTTCAAACTCCATAAAATTATGAAAGAAAGATGAGAGTACGAGAAAGTAAAAAAAGAAAAATAGGAAACTGATGACATGAGCATCTTCTTTTCTTAACTCAGAGCTTCAATATCAATCTTCATTCAAGTAAAACTTTTCCCACAGTGTTTCTCTTAGCAGGAGATAATCTTCAACGTCACACTAAATGCATAATACTATAATCCAGTAAAACAAAAAGGAATTTAGATAGATACAAATAGTATTCAACTTAATCTTCCATGTTTTTACAATAACATTAATAAATTTTGTTTCACGGAACATAAAAGTAACTCAATTTTATGCTTTTGTCTTCCTTGCTTGATTAGCCGATTTTCTATGCATATTTATTTCTCATTTATAAAGTAAATAATGAGATTTATTAATAATTTAAAGTCAAAGAGTAAAACAAAAACAAAAAGATCTACAAATAGATTATGTTTTTCTACTATATCAAGATATTTAAAAGAGAACAATTCATTCATTTTTTTTTTCTAAATATAATATCTTTAAATCATATAAAATAAAGATTACTTTATGCATCAATCTTATAACTAATGAAGAGATTAAAAAGACAAACTCACTTTATTCTTGTTGAATTTTGTTCTAAATAATTCTCTTAGTTCAAATTTTTTTTATAAAACTATAAATAAAAATAAACAACAAAACAAGACGACTAAAGGTGTTATGTATTTTTTATATTCTCTGACAATATTTGTTCTGATCTGAATATCATCCATTGTCTCTATTTTTATCCAATTTTAATGAAAAACAAAAAAAGAAAAGGGAACTCAAGAGAAATGATGATAATAATTCGATTTTCTAATATATTTCTAAAAATTTCTTTTCTTAATTAAGATAAATATTCATTGAGCCGAAGGATATTATCAAGAAAGAAAACAAAATAGCTCAAATAGTCCAATTATATGGAAATGACAAGAAGGCTGGCATCAATCTTAAAATTGAATTAACTAAAAAGAAAAAGATAATTAAAAATCGTTGTTATAGTAACAATAATAAAAATGAAAAATTGTCGCCTTACATCTCATCTATCAACTTCCTTCTATTATAAATACTATCAGCATGAGTGTTATCCCTTTAACTATATTCACACGGCTCCTTCTTGTTTTTTCTTTCTATATAATTATATGCATATCTATTCACTTTTGCTACCTTAACATTGATTATAAATTTTAAAAAAAAACTGATGACACGTTATAATGGCAGATAATAGCTGCAGTAATTACAGAAAGAAAAGGCCAATGTTTTTAATAGAAAAAACGCATATTGTTGTGGGATATAATAATAGTACTCTTGAGTCTTTCTTAAACCAAAACATACATTGGATGGAAATTGTTTTCTTCCTGTTTGCATGCGTTTTTTTTTGGAAAATAAAAGAGATAAAAACCAATGCCTGTCTCGCTATTCCATCTGTTGTTTGCGTGTGCTCACATAATCTGTAATACACTTAAGGCTTTCTATGGCTCTTCTTTTTTTTTTCTTCTTTTTTGTTACCACAACAACAGAAATTTATTGTCGCTTTTTTTTTCTTTTTCATCATATAGTCTTTTTGCATGATGCTAGTTTGGTACGATTAGTAACTAACTCATCCACACAGTTGATTGAGCACATGCATTCTATTCTTTTCATGTGTCCTTATCACGCATCAATACGAGTCTTATTTACTGCTCGTGTTGTTTTCTTTTATTCTTTTTCGGTGGAATCGACATAGAGCAAAAAAAAAGAAACCAGAAAAAAAAATGATGATAGAACGGAAATTACGATATTTCATTTTATGAAATATCGACCTTGACATATTATCTAAACTTTTTCAAAGATTAACAACAACAAAACAAAGATTTCTATCAGATGTTAATTAATCTAATAAACATTAATTTAATTAATAGACGACAACAAAAAAAAAAAACAATAATATTTAAACTTATATTACTATTATTAATAATGTAAAAACAAAAAAACAAAAAAATTTTATTCAAAAACTAGAAAACAAACATCATCGATATAATCCTAATTTTGTTCACGTTCAATTTGCATTTGAACACTTTTAATAACATGTATTCGATTGAATTCTAATACTTTATTTAAACTTATTTTATCACGATATTGTATACGATATGCATCTGTTTGTCCATATCGATAACAATTAAGTATTCGACCATATTGTGAAAAATATTCAAGTAAATTATAATCATTAAGACGGTAAGGTACATTACGTACAAGTAGATAATTGTCACATTCAGTTAATTTATCATCATTATCAATAAATATATTTAATACACGTCCATTTAAACAAAAAGCACGTTTTAATAATAATTTAATACTATCATTTATATCAAATAAACCTAATATATATGTTTGTCCATAACAATTTTTATGTATTGTAAAATTTTTTAAATTAGAAAAATAAAATTGAAGATTTTCTTGATCTTTATTTAAAAAATTTCCAATATGTATAAGTCGTGTTAATGATAATAATGGAAGAATTTTTGATGAATTATTTCGTGGACAATATCGAATTGAATAATCATTTAATTTTTGATTTGTTGATGCTAATGCACGATGTGCATCATTTATTTGATGAAATTGAATAAATGCATAATTACGTGATTTATATAAAACACAATTAAGTACACGTCCAAAATTTTTTGATGTATATTCATATAAATTATCTTCAGTTATAGAAGCATATCTATCGATTTGTACACAAATAAATTTTGGTCCATATAGAGGATCACTACCTAATGATGTACTATCAAAGATAAGAAATATCTTTTTGTTTTTGAGAAAAGTAGATTTTTGTTTTGTATTTTACTTTATTCGACAATTTTGAATGAAATGTGGACGATCATTGAGAAAATTAGTTGCTGTTACAATAGATGAAAATAAAATATGTATATATTGATGATTATTTCGATTTTTTTTACGAAAACAACGAATATTTTTATCATATTTTTTACAATATATTTCGACTTGTTTAGTTGTTAATGTTGTTACATTATGTATTACGACAAGAGGATGTTTTTGATTGTCGTTTCTATTATTCATTTCAATGGAATTGTATAATTATATAAATAAGATAAATTTTGAAAAAGAAAAAGATAAACAAATCAAAGAATCATTGGTTATTAGATAAAACCGTTCTATATTATTCAAATAATCCGCATAATATCTGCTTATTCATGCCATCTTCCGAAAGACTTTTACTTTACAAAGTAGATGTCGTGTGAACGAAACTGATGTTTGCATGAGATTAAAGAGGAAATCTCTCCAAATACTTCCTTCCGATTTTAATGATTTTTTTTGCCTATAGATATTGCATGATAGTCTAATAGAAATCTAAAATGGATTTGGATTCCTATTGAGATTTGGAAAGCTATCGAATTTTTAACATGTCTATCTTCTAGAACTCTTATTTTCGAATTTTAATCTGAAATTTTGTTCACATAGAGAACTCAACTAGACTATAAAAGCTTGGTCTAGCTGACTTCTCTATATCCCATAAAGTTTCAAATCAAAATTCAAAAACATGAGTTTTCCGAAAAACTGAAGGTTCTAGCAAAAAAATTTGATAGTTTAATCAAATCTTAATATGAACCCAAACCCTTTTAATGTTTTTATTAGAACACTATATAGTATCTATAGGCAAAAAAAATCACTAAAATCGGAAGAGATTCTCTCATATATTTAGTTAAGTCCATCAATCCTTACTATAGTTATTTTCTATGGATAATACATATTACTATCAAAAGTTATCGCTGGTTATTTAAATTACTTAGAAACTGAAAAAATGTCATCTATATTTGTGCCAGTATAATAATTGTTAATGAATAAAAAAATATATTTCAGTAAAAAGAAAAAAAAAAACTTTCTAAACTGTTTCTAATCTCATTGAATTTATATTTAATTGTGTAAGATTTTTCAGTAACAGAAAATATAAAAATTTAGAGATTGTTGAAAAGATTCAAACTTTGTCAGCATTTTTTAAAGTTATGTATAGATTTATTAAAAAACTAACATTGAAATATTCAATATAAGTGAAACATATATTGATAACATTAAAAGAAAATTGTCTTGAATATAAATATCAACATTCTAAGTTGGGTTAAACTATTCTTTAAAAAATAAATTGAATACGTTGCATAAATCAAAATATAAATTTATTTGAAAGTAGTTTATTAATTAAATTTTCAAATACTTCTTGTGAAACAAGTCCATTTTCTCCAATAAGTAGAACAAAGTATCTTCATTTACATAGATGGATGAGTGATTATCTGACATTTAAAGAACGTAGATTTATCAAGGGTAATCAAATGATTATTGTTCTGAACGAGTCTTAGTTCATAATGATCATAAGAAATTGTCTATTTTTGTCCTAAATTAATGCAATTGGTTTAACTTGTATTACCAGATAAGAGATTTGTCTTTGTCTCATGAATATTTTCCCTAGAGAATAAAGAACACAAGACAATCAAATGATGAATTTGTTTTAGTCATGCTTCAATTTTTTCAAAGCTGTAGCATGTAAAAACTTGAATGTGAAAAAATATTTGAATTACTTTTTCTTGTCGGACTTCTGCTCATTAACGACTATATGGTAGTAGCAATTAGCATCTCCTAAGATACGTTTCGAAATCTGAACAGTAGAGAGCTGTGAGTTCGGATCCACAATTGTGTCCCTACTCAATAGTTTTCATTGATAAATAGAAGAGATTGAATGTTATTACAATTAGTCGCATCATAGAAATTGAAAAGAAAACTAAGTGCACGTTCTATTCTAGAACCAATGAGAAAATGAAAGAAAACTCAAGTAATCAATTACAAATATTCAATACAATGCATTTCTTTTTAGAGTACTTCCCATGAAACATTAACTAATTCAAATAAAAGATTCGTTCTTCTTGTTATTTATTGTTTTCAAGTTTATTTTGCAAATAAAGATAGAATTTTTGAAGACGTTAGAATATTAAAAATACGGATATTTCAAAAACTATTTTTAACAAGTGAAAACATTTAAATGAACGAAAGTCTTTTGTACAAGAAAATCATCTTCAACATGATAAATGTATATTTTTCATGCATTTCTCTTACCAAGCTTCAGATAAGAGTAGACATCGTTGACTTCAAACAAACAAAAAAATAATAATACTTGAAATTTCTGAGCATTTCGACTTTAGTTTCTATTGCTTCTTAATTCTGAATATTCTATTCACGATAAAACAATTCCTAATACTGAAAACTGAAAAGATTTCTCTCTGAGTCACTCAGTGTAGTCGATGATCAACAAAACAAAATGATTAAATGATGATCATATAAGCATATACGAGTTTTGGTTGGTTTATAAACTTAAATGAGTAATATTTCATCGACTTACACACATGACTCAGTTTTTTTTAAGTCAAAGTAAAGAAACATTATGAAATTACAAAGTATCGTTAAAAATTCGTAATGTACTATTCAAACAATAGAATTGTTTTGTCATAAATAATCTGGTGTATCTATATCAAATTTCATAATTCCTAATATTTAAAGGAAAATATTTTCTTCTCATTTATGATGATTATCACTTTCGAAATGGCAAGCATGAAAATCACACATATGTCAAACTCCCTGAGTTTAAATAAAAAATGAAATACATATTTTTGAGTTTGATCTATTGCAATATTCTAAAATTACAAACTTTCTATCATTGAAATGACTTTAAACATTTGAAAATAATTCTATTATTTATTTTATTTTTTCAAAATATATTGTCATTAGACTCTTGATTTTTCGAATAAGAGTATGAAAATACATATAAAAAATTTACATCATAAATGAAATTTACTAGAATTAAAATCTCTAATGAGAAAACAATATATATATATAGGATTTCTTAGACATACTATTATTTGTATGTTAAATATTACTGAACAATATGTTTATTGTGTTTGTTATAATACAGCAAATAAATATACATTTGGAAATCTTTCAATAAGAAAAATTAAATAATTAACTAAATTATTTTTTTGTCCAATATATGATGGTTTTTTAAATGTTGAATCAAGATTATAATAAATTCCATTAAAATTTTTAATTGTAAACCAATGTTCACCATTTAAATTAATTAATAAACCAAAATATAAATCCCATGGAAGATTTTGAAGTGGTTCATTATCATAAAAATTTATTTGTCGAACAGTATGTCCATGTTTTTTAATAGCTTCAATTAATATACGTAAATCATAATCACCTATCCATAATGTTCCATATTCATTATCTACATATCTTTTATCATATTGGTGGACAATCTTATCGAGATCTTCATGAGTAAATAAATGTGGAGTTTGAAATAGATTATTTAATGCATGAACACCACATCGAAGATATTCTTGTTTCTCATGATAAATAGACTAAAACAAAATATGAATCTTTTTTTTTCTAACGGAACATCAGAAAATTGTTAAACTTCATTAGAGAAAATCGAGTATTACACTCTGATCCAAGGAGAGAATATTACATTTCAAACACATGGATTATTTCAAAATTCTCACCCCATTTATAGTATTTTCTTGTGGTTGTTGTCGAATTTGTTGAAATCGTTGATTATGTTGCCCATCTATCAAAAATTTTCTTGCTGATTCGTCTGCATCACCATAATTATGCACAAGATGTGCATAATAAAGATCGTCTTCTTCAACTATTGGTTTTTTTTGGTCGTTATTCGCAGTGAATTTATCTAAGTTTCAATAAAAAAAAAAACTGTTAACACAATTCCTATGCGATTAAAATGTGAAATACAATGTAGTTGTTTATATTGCAAATGAAAGAATTTATACTAACATATATTTCGGTTTATGAAATACTATCTGCTATTAATTGATAAAAGATCGTAGTAAGACAGAAGAATCTTTAATTCAGTCGTGTTTCAAACGAAAACGAGCGTAGACTTGAATTTCGCATGTATATGTGGTAAGGAAATACTACGGTGTCTGTCACGATCTATGGAAAGGAGTGGATAAGTTCAAATGTCTACCTGTTATATTTTGACACTATTTTCCGATTGTGTTTTACAATATGATGCATTTATACACAGGAAAATTCTGTTTTGTTCTATATTCTTACTTGGATTTTGAATGGATGTTGGTTGAGATAAATTTTTTTCGATTTTTTCATTTGAATTTTGACTTGATTTATTCTTAAAATCTTTTCCATTATAAAAATCTTCTAAAAGATCCTATTCACAAAAATAGTCAGAAAATTTAAAAAAAAAACAAAAATCAATATAATATATTATTTTACTTCAAGTTTCCAATTATATTGATGAAGAAAATGAATACAATCTTCAACATTCAATCCTGTGACACCCTAAGAAATATAAAAAAAAAGAACAATTAATTAGACTTTGTTTTATTGAAAACAAAAAAAAAATTTTTACATGAAAAAAGTGGAGCATACTGTCTCGTGATTGTGTTGAAGGCAAAGTTGACTGTGAAGCTGACATTCTCTTTTCTAAATGATTGTTGTAAACTGATTTCGGTAAAAAAAAAAAATACAAAAACAAGGAAGAAAAAAAAACTAAAGATAAACAATAACTCTTTTTTTTTCTCATTCTGTTTCTCAAGTTTACACTCATAACCACGAGTATTCTACCTGTAGAAAAATAGGAAAAAAAAATTTTTATGTGCAATAGACAAAAACAAAATAAAAAGGATTTTTATTCATCTGTTTTATCTCATATATTAATCAAATATTTGTTATATCTAGCTTCATAGAAAACAAAAAAAAAACTTTGCTGAAATAACAATTGACTAAATATTTATACATACTTTTGCATGAATTGATTAATCAACCTGTAATAAAGAACATGAAAAAAAAAAGAACAAATCTTAAATGGCTAGCAGCACAACGAGAACTCCTGTAAGAATTTAAAGAACATCGAATAATACAAAATTATGTATTTTTGCTTTTAAATTTCATCTTTCTTTTTTAAAATTCGAATGTGTAGTATTAAAGTTATCATTTAAATGCAAAATAAAACAATGGATACATATTTAGTACACTCAATACAATATAAAAATTACATTTTATTATATAAAAAAACTTACTATATCTCTTGTTATAAAAACCGCAAATGTCTATCAACAAACAGATCATCATTGCCATTCTCACCATCGTTATCTAACACTTTCTTTTATGCTTGTGGATTACCGAATAGATAAAATTCTGATGGTGATACTGTTAGTGCAATTCTTGGAGTTTGTTATAAAGTAGTACGATAGTGTGATATTATTTTGTTTTTGTTTTTTTTGTGAAATTGTTACATTACTGAGTTGAATATCACATTTGTATTTCGAGTATTTATAACGTTTGATAAACACGTACAAAGAAAAAATGCCATTGTCTATTAGAGAAACAAAATATTTAAGAAATTCATTAATATTGAAGTAGAGTAATAAAAAACGAAAATTCATTCAGAATAAAAATACTTTGATGCATTGGAATCATTAGTCTATATCAACGTTTAAAACTACTAATGAGAACATAATCGATAATTATCTCCTTTTAGAAATAATCCTTGGACAAAATAATAATTGAGTTCTAATCTAGTGGAAAATTAGAGCTTCTTTTTGCCTTAGTAATATGAGATATAATGAAAAATAAATAGAGAAAGGATTCTCAAGTCTTCATATTTCAGATTAAAAAACAAAAAAATATGCACTTTTTCACTCATGATATCTGATGATTTTTCTTAAAATCGACTACAACTACGTTGAGAAAAGTGAAGCAAACATTTAAGATTCTAAATATATTAGAAAAATGAAACAGTTTTATTTCTATTTTAAAACCTTATCCTTCTTCAACATAACAGAATGTTCATTAAATTATAATTGAGTATAGCACTTATTCTGTAATGAAAATTATCACGATGTTTTTTTTTATAAATGATGCATTATAATACAATCGTTACTTCCCGAACTGCGCACACTTTTAATAAAAATAAAAATGTCTATATCCCAAACTGCGCACACAATTAAGAAAAAGAGAAATATACGTAATCCCAAACTGCGCATACTTTTTAATTAATGTATAAAACATGGACTTACAGAATAGAACAAAAATTAATAATGATAAATGCTACGGCGAATGAATAGCGATATGGCCGGTAATTTATACTGATGATGAATGATGTGTACTAAAAAAATTTTGGGAAGAATTTCGAGAAATTGGGAATAGTCAGAAGAGTGAATTTCCTTAATGAGTGAAATGTAATCATTAAATTTTTGCGAAGCTTTTTGAGAAATTGGGAATATGTTGAAGAGTAACCTTCATTAATATCGCAAATGATTAATCTTGAAGAATATTTAATAAGTGTACGAGCCGTTGCTTATCGCTATATAGACGAACTGTCAACATAAACTTTAATTACTTTTTTTATACATTTATTTCTTTTGTTGTAATTATATTATTGTTCAATATTAATTTTTGTTTCATTCTGTACAGTCCATGTTTTACACATTACTTAAAAAGTATGCGCAGTTTGGGATTATGTATTTTTCGTTTTTTCTTAATTGTGTGCGCAGTTTGGGATATAGATAATTTCATTTTTATTAAAAGTGTGCGCAGTTCGGGAATGAGCCAATACAATACCTGACAGAAATACAGCATAATACAAAATAAAAGAAAAGAGTTCCAAAAAATTAGTAGAAAAGGTCTCATGAATCGTGAAATATAAAAGTATGACGCTTAATAAAAGACAATTACAGAATACATCAGTTGATCCACAAAAAAAAAATCAAAAATATTTGACATTCTCATTTAATCAGAAAAACTAGATACGTCTACAGAAACACCCTATACGTATTACAATGAATGCTATTCAAAGCATCATTATCAAAAGACCCTTTAGACTAAAGTCGATTTAACATAAATCTGTACATCTTGAACAAAACGTGTTTTTTTGAAAAAGACAACACTTTTCAAGTTTTTGAATTTTTGTAGACTTGAATAGAACTTCCATTAATTCTAACAATTAAATAGTTTTTCATGATCAGTAGTCCGCGCTCTATCGAAAAATGTATGAAAAAAGACGAAGAAAAAAAAAAATTTTACTAAACGTTCGAAATGCTTTCACCTTACAATTAAGATATTTTCTATTTTCATGTTGATCTACTATGGTTGCTTGATAATAAGTTGTTGGATAAACATTATCCCAGTTTTTTACTTTCCAAGTGAATAACTTAATCTATCACTCAAGCGTACACTCAATTGAAAATTATTTTGAACAGTTTCATGTTTCACTCAACAACATCAACTTTATTGATGAAAAAAGAACGAAATTATGCGTGACGTTTTGCTGTATTCTATAAATTATCAAGATACGTTAATAGAAACTGTTTGTTTTTCGTCCTCTTCTATAAGATATAATGAAGGATAAA
Source organism: Rotaria sordida (assembly GCA_905250125.1). Taxonomy (NCBI): domain Eukaryota; kingdom Metazoa; phylum Rotifera; class Eurotatoria; order Philodinida; family Philodinidae; genus Rotaria; species Rotaria sordida. Next base: position 74,844 of record CAJNOL010000643.1, on the reverse strand, counting down.
CAGGTAAAAAAGAATCTGAATTAATGTAGCAAATGTTTTGAAAATATAAAATATAGTGGATAACTTTGGTTCGCATTCATATGAATGACTGTTGAATATCAATCATCAATTTTCTCATTCGATAATGATGCTGAAGGGTATATACTAGGTCATTCGTTTGTTCCATTACCATATCAACAATGTACTTGATCATTGTCGGTATTGAATTCCCTTAGGTATATAAAATAGAGAAAGTATTGTGACTATAAATCAATGATTGTAACTACCACCAGATTTTATGTGTAAATCAATCCTACAAGGAATACTCTAAGTTATGTTCAAACTTCTAGAACATATTAGAAGAAATAATGGCTACTATAACTGTTTCTGATAACAAATGAGAAAATATGATCTATTCATGACATTGATTATATTTGAATGTTAACCAATAGTTATATCAAGACCTATTGAATAATCAGTATAAGAAGAAACAACTGATGATGATGATGTTGATGACGTACATCTATTTGATCAATAACAATATTGAACATATTTGTAGTATTGCATAGCTTTTCAAATAAGCACTAAACTTCGAATAAAATTTTGATAATTAATAAGCAAATATTGAATTATTACAAAAACAAAAATGTTATATAATCATAAATATATGTTTGAATGAGAACGATTGATCATATAATCGATTTAGATGTACGCGTAACTTTATAAATGATCGTACTATCTTCAAAATATGTTGTGTTAATATCCGTATGAATAGTGACATATACAATAAAGTAGTAGAATATGATATTCTTCAGTATTTCTTTGATCAATGATTGATTGATTTAATCAGTAGTGTATTGCACTTGCATATTGATGTTTGAATATGATGAGTGAAGCATTTCCATGTTTTCGATATATACTCAATCACTGCATATTTATTGTTCAATTTATTTTTTATCAACTTTCACAATAACACATTCGCTTTTTCATTTTCATATGTCGTATTATTCACAAGAAAAAAAAAATATAGAAAATATCGAAAGAATTTTCTTCTAAATCATCAATGTTTATGCTAATTTACACAATAGAAAATGATTTATGATACCTACGTCGGTACATCAATTGATTGTTTTATTCTAAAGAGTTCACCATCACAGAATATATAATACTTAACTAAAATTTAATTTTCAGATTCAAAATGAAATGATTAATATCATAATCGTCACACATATGTACTAATCGGCATAAAATGCTGTCATATATCTAATTGGATACGATTAGTGACTACTTTGTTTTCGTACTCTTATTATTACTTATTGCGTAAAGATGATAGAATGAAAACAACATTTCAATGAGACATAAGAGAATAATTGAGAAAATATATGTTTATCGTTAAAAAAAAGAGAAATGAGTTCGATTTCGAAATAATAATTATTATTATTTTATGATACATATATAATTAAAATATTTGAAGAAACGAAGTCCTCCGACAAAGAAATTACATCTTCATCGAAAAAAAAAAACATCTTTTCTCTTTTATTAAAAAGTTTTCTTTGCATCTATTAAGTTTTAATAGAATTTTTTTTGGTATGTATTACTAATTATATGTATTTTTGTCGATATAGAATCATGCAAAGAAAAGGAAAAGGCATTTTTTGGCATCTAATTTCACACCTATACTGAGAAACATCTGTCTTCTTTTGTTCAAATACATTAGACATATTCAAGTTAACTACATATCAATTGTACATGCTTGTTATTTGATAATAGGATAAGATTGTATTATACCATCACTATCGAATCAACATAGTTTTCATAAATAGGAAGAAAAACATTTGTTATCATAAAAAAAAAAAAAAAAAAAAAAGAAAACTTTCACTTGAAAATCTATTCAAAATATTTCATTCCATAAACTAATTCATACTGACAAGATCATTTCAGATTCTACGATTAGAAGTGATTCTCTATAGATTATAATCAAATGAATTTTAATGAAAACAAAATAATTTTCTTTTTCTGTAAAATATTCTATCTTTTTCAATTCACTATTTCAAATATTCGATTGGCATTTATATAAACATTTAATTTCACTTTAATAAAAATAAGCTGATAAAAAAAAGAAAAATCACAGATTTTTTTTCCTTTTTGTTTTTCGTTGTATACAATATAAAAATTAGATTTGTTTGTCTACAATGTTGACTACAGATGGAATTAATTAGCACTCAAGCAAGAACAAACACCTCAATTGATGAAACAAACGAGACAAGTGTCAGCTGTTATTCTTAAATCGAATACACGTAGCACCGGAAGTATACTATTGCGCTTATCGCTTCTGTTTGCTCATGTCATCATTTAAATGATTGGTTCATTTAACAACATCATCCAATGAAAACAAGAGAAAAGAAAGAATGAACACTTGATGCTAGTCGCCGATATAAATTCCTTCGAGGCATGCGGAGAAAAAAAAAAGAAAAGATCCAATTAAAGCTTTGTACTAATCCTTAAAATATGCGTGTGTCACGAATGTCTAATATACACATACATATTCATTGATGAAAACTAATAGTAATAATCATCTCTTTTCGTTTTTCAAATGACACATCTTCGTTATTAATGATGATTTGATAAGTTAAACTAATTCTTTTTTTGTATTGAACCATCTGTAAAATATATTAGTTTTTTATAGATAATAATTCTAATGACATTGAAAGATTGGTCAAGTTAGTTTGTCTTCAAGCTCAATTAGATATGTATGATGATGATCGGCAAATATATAATGTCTTTGATCTTAGTCTTTTTTTCTTTTTTCGGTAACAAAAGCAAACTCATTTGTTCATTCTATCACATTTTATTAATGTCGACAATAACGATAACAGAAGAACACCTTCTAGTGTGAATATATTCTCAAGAGGGATATGCTGTCAACATTAGTTTTTTTATTGGTTCATGCAAACGAGATGTCTAGGCCACATGGTGATTGGCACGCATATACATGCCGTGCGGCTAAGATACAATCTTCATGCGATGATTACACTACATATTCGCTTCGATAGACCCTCTTAATAGTGAAATGATGTGAAAATGAAATAAAGGAGAAAAAAAAAAGAAGTATTGAAACGACTTCGTCGATTGTATATATATTCATCTATGTCATATAAAACTACTAAGAAAAAGTCATTTATCAATATCTCAAGAGACATATAAATATATATCAACCGTTTTGATTGTTGTTTCGTTTTTTTAATAGTTTTAATATTAGAAAAGATAGATTTCATCTCATAAACAAACTATTTGGAAAAAAATAGCATTTACATTTGATAGACATCTTCCTCTCCATCAACCGAGTGAAAACAGACATGATCGCCTTAAGCTTTTTCTTTTTTTTTTTCTTTGTTAGTAAATCAAACCATTTGTATCATTTGAATACTAATACAATGTCTGATATTTTTCATTTATGGTTTATCATGAGAAATCCAACTGAAAGATAATTGAATTAATTTTATCTTTACTCGTCTGTATCAGACCACTGGCTGAGAATGTTTAATTTTTTTTTTTTTTTTTTTTGTTAACTTCCTATGCGTTCGTTTATACATATAGATGATGATGAACAGCATGAAAGAATTTTTCTCTGTCCCTACTATGTAATTAACATTTACATGAGACATACATTAATTTTTCACTCTTTCAATCTTCCGTTTCTTCACACTCTTCTGTGATTCTTTTTTCTAAATTGATAGACGAGAAAAGATAAAAGAATGATCATCGTCCTCATACAAAAAAAAAGAAAAAAAAAAAACTAACGAGCGAATAGGAAACATCATCTGTTGCACATTGATGTCATTAGTCATTTCCTTCGGCCACAGGCCAGAGAAAACAAAATATAAAACTTATTCGTTGTCATCACTCGATCTTTCTCTGTTCTGTCTCACTATAGATCTAATCAAATATGCGAATATAGAGTTGTTTCTTTCTCTTTTTTCTTTCTTTTTCTTCCTTTTCTTCTCGTCGCATTACTCAGTTGAATGTACTAGACGAGTTGAGACCAAGCGGGCACATACACACACATATATATATATGCATTAGACGAAGCGAGAGTAAACAGGACGGGACAGACCATCATCACTAAATATAATTGCAGTTGTTTTATTGGATGAAACAAGTAGAGTATTGAATTTTCTATTGGTCATCGATCTAATCTTTCATTTTAGTTTCCTATCTATCGTTCTCACTTGAGAAGAAAAAAAGAAAGGGCAAAAAGGAAGAAAGAGAAGCGAACGCGCATGCACACACGCACATTGCATTCATTCATTTCTTCTCCTTCACTGACAAACACACACACACACACACACGCGTTCTCTCTCGTTCTTCCCTGACAGGACAACACGTCATGAAGAATCGACGAGCAAAATCTCACAAAAGTAAGACATTTTTTTTTTTTTATCTTTTATTAATATTATTCATTCCATATGTTTTATATTTAATAGAAAATATAAAAAATGAAGAATATGTTTATATTGAATTAGATACTAAATGCAGGTAAATCAAAATTTTTTGCTATAAAACATAAGAAGAGAATTTTTCTTTTAGTTGTCCACAATCATCTACTAGTGATCATGCATCTATACAAGTATGTTCTCTCTTTATTTTTTTTTCTTTGTGCTATTTATTCAATATTCTTTATTATAGTTCGCTCGTCGTTATCTTGAATGTCAAGGTTCAATGCCTCTTCGAATTCTTCGTTCATATATTGAAAAAGTTTTACCCCATTCACCGATGACACAGGTAGAAAAAAGAAAAAAGAAAGAAATGAATTTTATTCAAGTATTCAATCAAAATATATTGATTTCTTTTCTTTTTTTGTTTTTAGGTATCAATTTATGATTCAAATGATCGATTATTAAATGATTCTATTCGTCTAAAAGATCTTTCATTATCATCATCATTATATATTCCTCTACGTTTTACAATGATGAATACTATAACATCATTTGGTCATTGTTTATGTTTATCTCCATCATCACCTATAAAAAATTCTTCATCATTTTCTCCAACAATAATTCAACGTGAAACAATCAATCGAACATTATCAACATGTCCATTAGTTCCAACACCGCCTCATTCACCATCTTCATCAACATCTAGATCACCAATTCTATCAACAACAAATCCAATGTCAATTATTAATCTATTAACACCACCATCTCCGCCAAATTATTCATCATTTTTAATTGATAATATTGTTGAATCAAATACAAATGATCAATCAATAATTGATAAAATAACATCAGAATTTGGTGAAATATGTCCATCATTACCTATATTAAAACCAAAACGACAACGAATATTTAAAAAACTTATTCCAAAATCATCATCGTCAGATATTCCTCTGGATCTTTCAATAAAAAAACGTCCATCATCATTTGATTTGTTTTCTATACAATCGAAATGGTTAAAAATGATCTAACAGAAAACAAAAAAAAAACGAGATTAGATTTCGTTTGTTTTATTTGACAGTATGTGTGATATTTTTTTGTTTTTATTATTGTCTGTAAAAATACATAATGCAAACAAACTACACCTAGAGCTCAATTGGCTTGTTTCATTCATTGAAGAGGATGTGTTAAGACACAAAAAAAAAACGAGAAGAAATGAAATGAATAAACATATTAAATTTAGTGTCCTGCGGAGATGGAATATATTTTTTTTGAAGACAATGAACCGTATTGTATTATGTATGAAAGGTGCTTTCAGATGCCGATAGATTCGTTTGATGTTTTTTTTATGTTTTTGAACAAGATAAAGTGTTAGAAATAATTGTTATTTTAAAATCAAATTGAAAGATTTCCATTTTGGATATTTGTATTAAATCATAGTGAATAAAAAAATTTAAAATGCTGATGCAGTTGAACAGCTTCAATTCAAATAATAACATTTCATATATTTGTTCTTTACTATTCAGTAGATTCAAATGAAGGTATATGTGTGTGTGTGTGTGTGTGTGCGTGATAAAAATTTTGTAGAAAAGAAAAATGAATATAGTTTTAATAAAATAGAGCTTAAATTATGAATTTTATTTTCTAAATTCTCTTAGCTTTATAGGAAATTTCTACTATGATTAGCATGAAAAGTTTTATCTGATATAGTAAAATTTGTTCCTTTGTTCAAGATTTATTACCTCTATCAATGATTATCATAGTTCTTCTATGGCGATCATTGTGATATTATCAAAGATCATCAAAAAAAAAAAAAAAGTTATAATTTCATTTTTTATAAATTCGACTGAGTCTATTTTAACAAAGTTTTATTAGGGTAAATAGAACTTCTTAATCAAAGAACTTGTTTGATTATTAATAGGCGAAAGAATATCATGTTTTAGTATTAATTTGAAACATTGTTTAGATAACGATTAGAAGTCTAAAAAATAACTTAGACATTCTTCTTTCATAATTTATTTAGTTCTATTCAAAAGAATCCGTTATATTTCAAATGTTACTAATTTTTCTTTAAAATGTTTAATCTGACATTTAAGGAAAATAGGCTTTTGTATAAACACAATTGAAGACAGTAAATTTTTGAAGCCATTAAAAGCACACATACTTTTTCAATGACATTAGGCAACTTTTTTTTTTAAATAATAAGAAAAATCATTTCATAATCTTGAAAAGAAAAGATTTTTTTAATAGCATTTTAATGCTTCAACATTCTAATCTGTCTCTAGTAGTTTTTTTTTTCTTACATCAGACTAAATGAAACGTAATAATGAGAAAATAAGTATTGCAATTAAACATTTAAACGTGTTCTTTTATACAATTATGATAAGATCATTGAAATCGAAAGGGGACATCTCCAGCGAAGGTGTTATATTGTGTTTGATTGATGTAGTAGTTGAAAAAAAAGAAATGTTTGCTTCATTGATTTTAATTCATTCAATCTATTAAATGAAATTGACGGTAAGCAAAAAAAAAGGACATGTCGCTAATGAATTCTCAGCATGCATTTAGAAAAATTTTTGTGAAGTTGTGTAATATTCTGAATGAAATTTAGATTTGTTGTTATATTAGAAATTTTCCAGGACAAAAAACTTTGTATTTTTTAGAATGAATATCCAATAGTATAAATTGATAAATCTTATCAGATTAACACTTGAATGTTTATGATTTAACGCTAACTAACGAGAGAATACATCCAACTGTTGAACATTGTTCGACTTCATATTATGGCTACGAGTAGGTCTTGATAAGACTAAGACAAGTTTTAAAAAGATTCGGACTCATGGACTAATGATAAAAAGTTATGGACATTTTAATGAAATTTTTTCCGAGAGCAAAACATTGTCGAAAAATCAAAAACAAAGAGTTTCTACTTGAAGTTTGACCTATAGACACTTTTGATAGTCATTAGATTGCCCTGAACGAAAATGAACATGTCTTTTTCGAGATATTCGTTTAGTTTCAAAAAGAGCAGCAGTTTACCGTACGAGGACACAATAATCAAGCCTACTTAAAAACCGAATATATCAAGAAGGACATGTCAGTTTTCGTTGATAGGCAATGTCTTGTTCTTAGGAAGAATTTCATTAAAACGTCCATAACCCTTTATCAGTAACGCAAGGGCTCGAAAATTTTTCAGCTTGTCTTCGTCTCACCAAAGCCAATTCGTAGCCATAATCAGAGTTCTCGGTTAAGAGAGGTAGAAGGGCTCTCCAAAGTGTCCAACTTATTGCCAATTTTATACAACTTCATGGTAATTTTAGACAGGAATCGGATTTTAAAATACCATTTGCCTCTCTCTAGCAGATACTGGAATAAAAATAAGCAGACAATGTTATTGCGTGGTGAATAGGTTTGAAGAGGAACGACCGAGTGACAGGTCGTTTGTTGTGGGAGGCGCCAGGTCATAGTGGGTTTCGTTCTTTCCATCTACTTTCTGTTCCCAATTATCATTTCTAACTAGAGCCTATTAGATCCAAGAGTTTTCGGATCTGGACCCGATGAGCTCTATTTCTAACACTCCGAGGATGAAAACACTTTTTAGTAATATTTTCGGACTCTGTGCCAAATTTTTAGTCCCCCTCCTCATAAAAAATATCGATAATCCTGACCATAATATAAAGTCGAACGGTGTCCGACAGTTGAGTATGTTCCTCTTAAGAGAAGAATATAGTTAAGACCAAAAAAAAAACAAATATCAAGTTTATCACAAAAGTTCTTTCAAATAAAACAAAAATAGAAGAAAATACAAAGATAGGTAGGTATACTATATGTATAAATATATGCATGCAATCACAATCAAAGAAAAACTTTGAATATATATAAACAAAAAACAAAAACAAAGGTACAAGTAAAATAAACTACTAATAGTCAATAAATTGTTTTTCTTATGAATAATATTCATATTCACGATGACTTGATGATGGTGATGGTGGTGGCGATGTTGTTAATTTACGTTTTTTTGTTAATTGATCTGAAGATGAATGAAAAAAATCTTCAGCTGTTTGTGAATGAATTAATATATTATTAGATGATAGACGAAGTATTAATTCATTATGAAATAATTTTTGATTTTTTAATAAAATATCAAGTTTTTCTTGTGTTATATCAGCTAATTGTCGTTTTGTACGTTCTAAGTCTATTCGTAAAGCACATATTTCAATTTCTTTTGTTTTTTTATATCGTTCAAATTCTTCTTCAAGATGTTCATATTGAATATTTAAATAATTATTATCTATTTCTTCACCTTCTTTTTCATCATCACTATCACATTGTTTATCAATCAATGCCTAATTAATACAAAAAAAAATAAAAAATAAAACTTTTAAAGAAAAAAAAAATTCAATAGAATATTCATTTACAATTTCGGATGAATCTTTTTCAAATTTTTTAGTAGATGAAGATTTAATTGTATCTGTTGATATTTTCATAATTCGATCATGTTGTTCATTTTTATTTGAATGTCGATGATTATTATTTGTATTTAATCGATGATGATGATGATGATGATGATGATAATTATTTCCACGTAAATAATAATTATCTAGACTATCTTTTTGATCGGATGGAACAAATTTAGTTACAAATATTTCTTTATCTCGAATATAATGTGGTCGAGCAAGTAAAACACGATCAACAGCATCATAATCCTAGGATATTTATTATTTTTAGTTTTTTTTTTTTTAAATTAAATACAATGAAAGACTAACCTCATAATCAATAAAACCATAATCAATATCAATCTTTTTAACAAAGCCAAATTTTTGAAAATAATTTCGAACAAGATATTTATCATATTTATTTAAATCTTGTAGAATTAATCGATTAGTAACAATAAGTCGTTCAGGTACGGATGAAGTTGAACGTGGTAATGCTCGTTTAACAAATACTTCTTCACCACATATAAAATGTGGTCGACTAGACATAAATTGTGATATATCACGAGTATATTGAAAAGTAACAAAAGCAAAACAATGATAAATCTTTACAATATTAACAAAAACAAAAATAACATTAGATTATAAACAAAAATAAAAAATAAAAAAATAATTTACATTATTCTCTTTATCTCGATTTAATGATAATTCTGTTAATGGACCGTATGTTTCACAATATGTACGTAGTGCTTCATTTGATACATTACATAAATTTCCAATAAATATTTGACGACTAAAATCGATTATGAAGAATATTTTATAGATTTTGAAAATTATTTATTTACACTTACTCGCTCATTATTTTGTCTTATATCAACACAAAAAACTTTTTTTTATATTTTATCTAAAATAATAACATGCAATGTTCTTCTTTTATTTTTGTTCATATCAAGTAATTATTGTCGGTTGTATAATAATCTCAAATTTGATTTACTGTGTTTGTTATAGTTAAAAGTACATTAAGAAAATGACAATAGATAGAAGAAATAATAATAAGACCTCGATGAATATGTAGACGAAGTAAAGAAAGAAAAGTGATAATAACATACGAACTGTGTAGTGTATTCTAACGTTCTTCATTTACATCAAAATAACATATAAAGAAAAATCATGTGCGTATTCCATGTGCACTTTATACCAAATATTTAAGAATAAATGAGAATAAAAAAAATTTAATAATATTTTAAAAAGAAAGATTTAATCATTATTGATCGATTGATTTCAGATAGAAGAAGAACAGTATAATTAATATTTTGATTCGAAGCGACATCTAAGCTTTTATAAAATTCTATATATTAGAAATAAATTATAATTAAATTTTGAAAGTTTTTGATATAATTCTTCGAAGATCAAAATACAACCTGATTGTATTGTGTTACTTCCACAGACAAAAAACATTTTTATTAGTTATATTTTTTGCATTTGTCTTAAAACAAAATTATTTTGGATTTGAATAGCTATCTTCAAAAAGAAATATTCAACGGGTTTTTTTTTGCTTTAAATTAAACTTCAGTATCAAAAACATATGTGACATTGAGTTCAATCAATAGATGAACATTTAATTCAATTGCAATACAAAATATCACGAATTAGTTCTGTATTGATATATTCATATCTTCAATAAGATCAATTTATCAAGGTATACTAATAAAATAATGCACGAAAAACAGATTCAATATGATAGTTGGATAAATATAGTTTATTTGCAATATTATTGATTGAATAGAAATGTAGTTATAATCATATCAATATTAGTTGAAAAGATAAATACCAGTCTGTCAAACATTCAAGTTGATTTATAAGTAAGAACAGAGTTGTATGCTTAATTTTACTTTCGATTTAGGTATTTACCAAAACGACAAAATGAGTTCTTCCTTTTATAGATTATTGTAAAATACTATAATAGGATCAATATTGAAAATAGTTATAATTCTTATAGTTTACTGTACAAACTCAAATCACTACTGTGCAACGAAGATATATATATATAAAAGTCAGCGGGAAATGATAAGACTAATGAATGTACATATCAATCTACTGAAAATAAACAAGAGCACATGTAGCGTAACTTTTTGCCAGAAATATTCATGAATGTTTTAAAAGCCCTTTTCTTAATATAAACTAATATGTATATCGATAATTACTTTGCTTACATATGATGTGATCATTTATCTTTATCTCTTATTCTTCTTTCTTATTCTCTTTTATTTAATCCTGTATTCTATGTGAAATAGACAAAACTGAAGTTGCCAGTAGCTCTACTACTATAGTTCATCATTGTTCTATCAAAATTAAGCAAATATAGCTCTAGTACCCAAGAAATTCTGTCTTAATATAGAATTTCAATATTCATTGAACTTTGTGATCTTTGTTACAATTGTATTTCTAAATTTCTTTTTGAATTGAATGACAGAATGCATTCGAAACTGTAATAATGGAAGACTTTAAAAGTCCTAAATCAGATAAGAAAAACTTTACAAATGCACAGCTAAAAAAGATATTTCGTAGATTTTTCTTTACAAGTAAAAAATTTCATAATTCATCTTTTAGATTTACAAACTTTGTCGATTGAACTTTATTAATAGTGGGTTGCAGAATATTTTGTTGATCGTTAGAAAAAAAAATATCAGGAGGACATATACAGTTCGCTTTTCTATAGAAAAAAAGAGCTCTTATGCTGCTTTCATCGAATCAGCGAAGACAATTTCAATAAGATTCTTCGAGTCTTCTAACACAGAGCAGTTACTCTGTTGCACTCAACTCAGTATATGGTAAGTGGAAATTAAGTTATACATATGGAAAAACACACATTTTTAATTGAAGCTACAAAAGAATTATTGATTTTGTTTTTTAAACAACAATAGAGATCTTTATGAAAAAAATGACTTAACTATCATATCAACGATTAATAGATTCATTTATTTGAGTTCGAATACTGCAATGATTAATCTTTGATTATCAACGAAAAAGGAAAAAAACACCATTTCAGTCAACTTCAAATATCAGATATAGTAAAACAAAAACCTAATAAAAATAAAAAAATAAAAAAATCAACTATTAAATCAATGATGATCTCCTTTTTTATCATACAGAATTTGATCAATAACAATAACAAGTGCTAAAATAAATATTTGATCTTCATTTGCTGCTATTTCAACACCATAAGTATCAGCTAAAGAAAAAAATGCTTTACTTATAGTTGCTACTACTTGTCCTTGTTTTGTTAATACAAATGAATGAGCAAAAATGTCAAGTCCTTCGATAGCATATTGACCATAGGCAGATTGGATATCAAATTTTTGATGAAGAAATGAAAATTTCTTTTTAATATTTGCTAATGGTCGATCTGAATCACCATCACGAGCTGATAATATATTGTATGTAGGATGAAGATGAAATATTTCTTGATGAATTTTAAGTAAGCCGCTATAAATAAGAAAAGAAAGAATGAAGATAAAATTTTATACTTAAATTAACTATAACAATGTTATCCTATCGTCAACAAGACAATTTCTTCGAAATTTTAGTAGCATTTTTATTCTTTCAATATGGATTATCTTTGAATAAATTAGAGGCATAAATTCGCAAGTGGAATTGAGTACTATATTTATAGCTCCTATCCATTTCAAAAAACATAATGTACTCAACTGTTTTTTTGAATAGCTTTTGATAGGAACATTATAGAGATCTATGGTTTTCACCATGCAAGAGAGAAGATTTGGAGCCGTCGAAGTATATCGAAATTTGATTGATCGTCTCCTGATCAATCAGGTGAGTTCTTGGTGAAGATTTTCGAAAACGATATTCTGAAGCTATTATCCTTTCGATTCAAATTTTGAATAGAACTACTCGATAGAAAAAATTCTTTTCTTTCAATCTACACAAGATCAACATTCATAGTTTGTTTCGTTCGAGAGTTTTACGACTTTTTCTGAGACTACCGTATTCAATCAATTGACCTATGATCATCCGGAAAGTAGCTAGGCAGAGGTAATCCACCATGCTGAGTCGAATAATGATATTTGTTTTTTGATTCAAATTGATGTGGCTCTGTTATCTCAATATTTCTGAAATTCCACAATTATTCTCCAGTTAACGAAGAAGTCGACATTTCAGAAATATCGAGAATAAGAGTGTCAAATAATTTTGAACCTAATAACAAATATCATCATTTGACTCACGAGGGAAGATCTCTAAGTGATCCATTGCTTTTAAGTTGTGACTATGTACATTATGTAAGCTATAATGAGTTATGAAAACCCTGGAGCAAGTTTTGGGGCTGTAGCTTATTGCTACTGAGATACTGCATTTTTACGATATTTTCTAAGCACACCACCACGATTCCTCATGAACATGAGAAAAACTGATTTTGGAATTTTGACTTGAAGCTTTATATAGTGACAGGTCTCAGTGAGAATAGTTTATTGTGAAAGTTTCAAATCTCTTGATTGTTTCTATCCTAGGATACAGTTACGGTAAAAGTATGCTTGTACATCGCTTCTACACATTGGTAGATTCCAAGGTTCTTATTTCAGAATAGGAATAATCAGAAGATCTAAAACTTTCACAATAAACTATTCTCACTGAGGCCTATCACTATATAAAGTTTCAAGTCGAAATTTCAAACTCAGTTTTTCTGATGTTCGTGAGGAGGATCATGGCGCTGTGCTTAGAAAACACTGCAATAATGCAATGGCCCGAATTCTTTTCAGGGTATGCATAACTCGTTATGACCTGCATAATACATATAGTCTTGACTTAACAGCAATGGATCCCTTGAAGACTTTTTCTCGTCAGCATGATGAATTACCTCTACCTAGCCATCTTATCGGATGATCAATTGACTGAAGTCGGAAATTTCAGGAAAAGTCGTATAGCTCTCAAATGGAACAAGCTAGGAATGCCGGTCTTGCATAGATCAAAAGAGCGATGTTTTTTCTACCGATTACTCGTATTACAAGTCTCAATTAAAAGGAAAACAGCTTCAGAAGATTGTTTTCGAAAATCTTCATCAAGAACTCACCTAATTGATCAAGTGATGATCAATTAAATTTCGATATACTTTGATGATCTCGGATCTTCTCTTTTGAATGGTGAAAATCGCAGGTCTTTATCATGTTCCTATCGAAAGTTATTCAAAAAATAGTAGAGCACATTATCTATTGAAATGGATAATAAATATCTGTATAGACATAATAACTAATTAATCTATTTTGTTCTTTATAAACTGTATGAAAATGATATTTTTGTTCATATTCAAACTCTACCAGTCTCTATATATAAAATGTTGGATTCTTTTGTTTGATAAGAATATTATCTATTCTATTAAGTAAAAGAGGTTTTGATGACTTACTTTCCAGCCATGTCTTCAAGAATAAGTTTGTTGCCAAATGAAAAAATTTTGGATCGAACAGTAAATACATCTCGACCTAATTCATCTTTAATTTTAAAATTATCACCAAGTGAAAAGATTTTTTCTCGAATTTGATATCGATAAACAGTTACTGGCTGACTATTTGGAACTACTGGTGAATACGAAGGATACGCAGGATACCCAGGATACGCATTAGCCATGGTAGAAAATATTTTATATGAATAGAATTGTGACTCGCAACTCTAATATTTATTGATGATAAGTCTCTAATGGTTGTTGTGACTCTGTTTATGATGATGACTATGATAGAGCATAGTTACGTAAATATAGATAAGATGATAGCATTGTTGCTTACGTATTTCTTTTGATACTCTAAGTCAACAGTGACAATGGTAAAAAAGCGAAAGAGTGTATAAGAGAAAACACAGAACAAAAAGATTTTTATCAATATGTTGATATCTGTTTGACTCATAACACTGTTTTTTATGATATCTGTTGGAAAAACAAATACTAGTTTTCATAATTGAGATCTTGCTAGATTTCTAGCAGAGAGTTCATTGTGACGGGCATCATTTTTAGAGCCACTTTAAACTTAAATCTCCGCAAAGTCAACTATGAAATAAATCGAGATGGAAACAAGTACCGTATAAGAGCACATATCTATGCCTGGCTATATCTTGCCTAATGAAATATTTTTTAGTGGTATTTTCAAATTTATATTATTGTTCATACGTAAGTGTTGACACATGAATATAGTGCAATAAATATGAGAAAAAAATTTCTGCAGTGCGATCACTCTGGACTCGCCGAGAAGACTTTAGAATGGTAACTACTTCCATGACTATCTTGCGACCATTTCCGTCCTTTGAGCCACCTCCACCTTGTTTTCTAGGCTCGGTGTATATCTCTGTCTTCTGAATTGCTTCTCGAAAAAAAGTATTTGAGTTAAAATTTAAATGACTAGCAGAAAAGAAACAGAAAAGAATGATTCATGACCAAATGACTGGATATCGTTTGATTATAATCATGGTTGTCTTTGATGCAAACTTTGAATTTCTCAAAATGATTATATTAAGTCTAAGAGGTTTCTTTATGAAAAATTTCAAGACTAGAAATACTCGGTAATACAAACTACTTGGATATATGCAATGAGTTCGTAGTTTTTTTGTTTGACCAAAAAAACATTTAATTATTGTAAAATTTAATGATAAGATTATATCTTTCCTTTTTCAGTTTGATAAATGAAAGTACTCTAATAATCGTTTGAATATTTTTTTTATCAATGTGAATGCATTAGAGAAAAATGAAACTATTCCGGATCAAACTTCGGAGTATTATATACATTGTGATGGATGTTTTATTAACAACATTAGTATAAGAATATGCAAGAGGGAAAAAACTGATGTTTCTGCTGGAAATCATTAAAAACCACAAGAAATCATTAACATGGGTTCAGGATACGATTAATGACTGGAAGCGGTTTAAAATTTTTCGAAACCATCAGAAACCATTGTAAATCACAGAAAATCTTCAGTAATAAGATTAAAAATAATGCTCTGGTTTCTAATGATTGTTATTGATGAACAATGAAAAAATAAAAACTGATTTTCAGTAATAGAAATTGCTAGAAATTATTAAAAATCAAAATCAAAGTCAAGATATTAGTTTGTTTCCTCTTGCATTCATTAGTAGTATTTTTATTATCTATTTTGATTTTGTTTTTTTGCGTACTCAAAAAGTGAGTACACTATGGAATCGGTCATTATGTCCGTCCAGCCATATACACGACAACTCTTCAAAGAGTAATCCAATTCTGATGAAATTTTATATATAAAATAGTCTCATCAATATCTTGGTCGAGTTCGAAGATGAGAATGGTTTATCAAGAAATTGCTTAGTTATAGCAAATGATGTCATTTTTTCCAGTGCGTTTCTATGCAAACATTGACTTTTCCCAGTTTTCGTAAAAAACTCTTCTTCTCATAATCAAAAAAAAAATCCCAACTATTATGTACTATTCGACGGAGAATTCCACGAGCTACAAAATGATATATAAAACATTAAGAAACAAAAAGGCTAAGTCATCTATTGAAAAGATTCTTACTTCAGCTGAAACTGATGACAACCGCCTTATAAGTCGATGAACTGCAAGAACAGCATCCGCATATATAGGTCTTGACGATCTTTGTTGGCTTAAATACTGAGACGCAATGCTCAGTCTAGACAGATGAGTCATCATAAGCAGCCAAAACAGATGAATCATCATACCCTGTCTAGACAGATGAGTCATTATAGGCAGTCTAGACATCAAATTTATCTTAGCAAGCTGTTTTTCCTAAAACTCGATTTCTATTGACTACCGTCTTTTAGGCACTTTGATCAAAATCAATCTGTCGTCGATTCTTTTTTTCTTTTTGAAGTACACATAACACTCGGATTTAAATTTGAGATTCTCACATTTATCTTTTTCTCATATAGATAACTATGGTCGATAGTTTTGAGAAAAACTTGAAAAATTTTTTTGTTAAAAATATTGGCTCGAAGAATTAAACCGTTTCCTATAAATTAAACTTCATCGAATAGATACATTATCGTATGGTTGTGTTCAAATAATATAAATGCTGATGAAACAGTATCATATAAAACTATGGAAGAAAAAATTATTATGACCTTTGGTAAATTTTTTACATCAATTTTCAATCCATTTTCTATTCAATGATTAATAAAAATTGTATGATACAACAATAATCATAAAGAAAAAAAAAATTATATTTTAAATCTTTATTTCAATATAGTAGTTATTGCACATATTAATGTAATTGTATTACATATACTGACATTTTCAAAAGATTTTTGAACAAAAATAAACGAACATTTTTACCACATAAAAAAGAAAAACAAAATAAAAAGAGAAAATATATCCATGATTAACAATAATACAAACAATGTAAGGCAATAATTAATGCTAAAATAAAAGCATGATCTTCTCTTATTTGATCATTAATTGAATTAATTACTTCAACATCATATGTATGAGGAATTGCCAAATATTTTTTATTAACAATAGCAATTGTTTTATCATCTTTGTTTTTCAATACGAATGCTTGATCATATACATCAAGTCCTTTAAATTTATATTCGCCATATTTTGAATAAATTTTATAACTATTTTTAAAAAAAGTAAATTTTTGTCTAATAGATGCAACTTGTTGATTTAATTCACCATCACGAGCTGATAAAATATTAAATTGATCAAGGAAACGAAAAGCTTTTTGATGAATTTTTAAAAGAGCACTAAAAAATAAAAGAAAATAATAGCATATATATCAAAACATATTTATATAGTAGTTTTAACTTACTTGCCATTTATATCTTCAAGTATAAGTTTTCTACCGAATGTCCACATTTTTGATCGTATAATATATTTATTATGTCCGAGTTCATCTTTGATTTTAAAACTATTACCAATTGTAAAAAATTTTTCTCGAATTAAATAACGACAATTGTTTCGAGATTCTGGCATATATATTTGAGTGAACGATGTCATCTTCTTACCAAACACAAATATAAATAGAACGACTCAAAAACAAGAAAGAAAAAATGTAGACGTTATAGCGAGACGACCGAACTATTATAAGAAAAAGAAGAAAACAGAAAGAAAGAGGCCGACGTAAAACTACAAATGGTAGAAGTAATTCATGGATCCTTCCATTTTTTTTCTTATATGTACTTTCCTTGTTTTTGATTGGTATGAAACAACAGAAAAGCATTTCCAGTGTTTTCCCAGATATTAGATGGAGTAGCCTAGTAGCATGTTGAATGTCTATTGATGAGATATTTCGTAATACCAACTATGTATCATGTAACCTATTTCATATGATGAGATATTTCGTAATAACAACTATGTGTCATGTAACCTGTTCCATATGATGACTATATTATGAGTTATTATTTTTATTTTCATTAGGTAGACATTCAAGGATGAATGTGATTATATTAAATTTTTTTTTTGATATTGTCAACAGCGATAGTCAAAAAAGTCGAATATATTCTTCGAATATTTTTATTTATAATTAAAAAATAAGCATTACAAGTTTATTTTAAATATCTTATGTAATAATAAATAATGTTCATCTGAATGTTTTTGCCATATTATGAATTGAACATATTGTTAATCATGAATTGGTTCGTCTTTTCAATTCCTAAATAAGTTTTCTTTGACAAGAAAATACAAGAAAATATTCTTGTTCGAAGGAAGAGGATGGATAAGTAAATAATAATCGATAATTATTTACATCAATTGTGAGTAGAGAGTGTTTAAGGTGTATACATGGTACATAGAGAGTAAATCCATATCGCACCATAACCGATATATCATGATACTTATAAAAACCGGTAATATGCCGACAGTGGACTGTCGGTTAAAGAATAACGTGGTAGAGTGGCAATCAGAGGATAACCATGTTGATTACGAGGGCAGAAGCTGCTTTGAAAGGATAAATACTTCAGTTTTTACTATCCATTAATGCGTAATCCAACTAAATATTATTTTTAGACTAAGTTTCAGTAAATTTCTTATTTGGAATATGATTATTTTTACTTTATACTATCAGTAAATAAAAAGATTAACTCGTTGTGTTTCGTTTATTTTTAAAGTTATATTCAACAATTTTAATATTCATCTATATTCAAACTCGAATTACAAAACTTATGATTTACACATCCTATACAAATATTGTTCAAAAGTAATATCTAGTAAAGATATATTTTCATAATCTTTGTTTTTGTTTTTCTTTGAAATCTATTATATTAGTTACATAGACATACATGTATTTATTGCGTTGAATAAATTCTCTCTCATTAGTAAATAACAAAACGACAATACTACTAATACAAATGATATCTGTCAATAAGTGATGGTGCATGATTATCTCTATCAAGATAACTTAGCAAATAATCAAGTTGAATTTGTGATAAAATTATTAGAGGATGTCGAGTAATTTGCATAAATCGTTCATCAGAATAAGCATCATAAAATGTTGGTATTGGTGGTGTTGATGATTGAGAATGAAAATAATCTCTTAATTTGAAAAGAATTGGTGCAGGTGGAGGTGGTGGTGGTGGAAGAGAAAGAGCAGGAGGTAATGATGATATTTGAGAAGGTGTTGTTGATGCTGGTGGTGTTGGAGAACATTCCATAAAACGAAGATCTTCTTCTGGTTCTGTTGTTGGCATTGGAAGTGATACAGGTAATGGTATAGTAACAATTGGTTTTTTTGATGATCGTTTCCATAAATTAGCCATTTGTTCAGCAGTTAAATAATCATGATCAAGTATAATTGTTGTATAATCTAATTTTGGTTTATGTTTTTTAACTTGTGGTACAGTTATAATCATATCACTTGATCCATCTTCCCAACCTTTTGGTGGTGCATGTTTACGTTTTTTTGTTAATAATAATAAATCTTCTTCTTTTGGTGTTGCTGGTAATGGTACATTAGCAGCAATTAATTCAGTATAAATTAATCTTGCATCATTTAATGTTGTACAAAAACATGAACGTGATGTACTTGCTTGTCGATTATTACGCATTAAAAAATCACGTACAAATTCAGGACACATTACAATTGGACATTGTAATAATTTAGCATAATGTTTTATTGTTGATAATGGTAAATTATTTAATAAATTTTTTGATAAATCAACAAGACGTATATGTTCAATTTCATTAATAAATAATGATGGTACAGATATATTATTTATTATTGATGATGATATAAGACGATTATGTGTAAGTGATGAACGTTGTCGTGGAAGATCAAGATGAGATTCATCAAATGATGGTATATGAAGATTTGATTCAATTAAACCAGCTTTTAAATTAGCAAGAATATCATTTATATTTGGTGTAGGACGTGGATCAAGATCAGTAACAAATGAATTAAGATCATTGTCAGTTGATATTGGAGATGAATGTGTTGTCATAGGTAAAAGTTTTGAAAGAATTGATAATTTAGCTGCATTATTCATATCATCTATGAAACAAAACAAAACAAAACAATAAATATCATCTTTTAAATAAAAGAATATTATTTTTTTGTCTTTACTAGGTTTATTATTAACAGATGAAAAAGCATCAAGTTCATCATTTGTTACTGATGAAAAATCATGAAGTAAACGTTCATATTCATGTTGAGAATTAAATCGTCTATATGAAGGTAATCTTGGTGGTGATGAAAGAATATCATAGTCTGACATATCAAAACTATTAACGGCTTGATCAATAACTGTTGATGAATATCTTCTATCATATTGATATTGTTCAATATAAAGTTGATCATAACATTGCCAAAAAGCAATTATATCTCGAAATGATAAATGTTTTGGTTGTTGTGAATAAGATAAACTATAAACAACAAAAATATATATATTAATAATTCAAAAAATAAAAATTTACGATTTAATTTCATCATTTGAACGATTTATTGATGTTGGTTTTGGTGGTAATCTTGGTACACTGTCACATATTTGACTAAGCATACTAAGATTATCTAATTCAACAAGTAATTCTCCTGCACTATCAGCCCATTCATCAACTGATGATGAAACACCACCGGATGTTGGACTTTGATTACCGAGAAGTAATGTAGCCAATGTATCTCGATCAAATAATGAATTAGGTGAAAATTTCATATTATTAGGGTTATTATTATTATTATTATTATTATTTGGATGATGGCCATTGCCATTAGGATCAGATCCATCTATTAGCAAAGAATCCATCTTCAATATAAAAACAAACAAAAAAATATAATTTTTATTATTTTTTATCTTTTAATAGAAAAGATAATGTTATGCTTGAATAAATTTTTTTTTTCTGTTTACAAAAGCTACATCGCACCATTTTGTACATTCAAAAGAATAAAAAAAAATTAATTAATTAATTAATTAATTAAACTTTAAAATTTCTTAATGCTTGAAATAGATCACGTATAGCATCAAAAACAGAATAACGTTGATTTATTTGATGATTCATCCATTCTTGATGTCGTTGATCTAATTCTTGTTGATAAATCGATGCTAATTCTTCTTCACTCGGTGGTAAGTCAATTTTTAATGGATCAAGTGCAACAATTTTTGCAATCTCTTGATCAGCATTATAATGTACCTAGAAATCAATTGAAATAATGGATGACTGGAAAATTTTAAAGCATGATATTAGTTTATTTTTCGAATCAAAATCTATGATTTTGTACCTTTTTTTTTGGAATATGAACTTAGAAATTGTGTCTCACAAGGAAACGTTTTCTACTAATCAATCATAGACCTTCTATTCAAATTTAAAGGGTTCTTACTAGAATTTTAGTCTCTGACTGGTATAAACCAAAACATCGAATGATGGTATTTCAACCTGAGATTTTGCTCACAGACAGGTCTATTGATTAGTAGAATATTCTGAAAATTTTAGCTCTAAAGAATATCTCCATCTCGAGATAGTAAAGTTCCAAAGAAAATAGAAAATTCTCGCATCTTTTATGGAATATGAGTGATTTTCGCGATTTTAATATCTCGAGAAAGAAACATTCTTCTAAGCTAAAATTTTCAGAGCATTCGACTAATCAATAGATCTGTCTATGGGCGAAATCTTAGTTCGAAATGTCATCATTCAATTTGTTGGCATATATCAAGCCAGAGAGTAAAATTCTAATAGAATGCCTATAACTCTGAACAGAAGACCTAAGAAGACTTATTCTTTTGAGGTTTTTCATATCTCACTGGTGTCTACCTGGTGCACAGAGTCTAAATTCAAAAGCAATTGATCAGTTGCAAACGTTCTCTCGTAAGATAAAATATTTGAAACGAAAGCATTCTAACTTATAGCTTTTGGACTCGTCAAAAATCTTGTCTAAAAACATTCTGATCATTCGTTATGTATGTAATATTTCGATGAAATAGTTAATTTATACCTGTTGTCTCCAAAGCATAGGAACAATAAGATTGAGTTTATTAATATTAACATTAACTTCAGCAATATTAATACGAAATTTTTCTACAGCTTGTTTCCATTTAATATTATCTATTAAATATGTTTTCTGTTCATCATTCAATTGTAAATTTTCTGAAGCAATTTTTTTAAAAACACGTTTTAAATTTGTACGTGCTTCTTCAATAGATTCTCGAATTTGTTTTTCAATTTGAATCCATTCAGGCATATAACCTAAAATATTGACAACAAGAAAAAAAGACATTCTAATTCAATTCTAATTTTTATTATTTGACCATTATCAATAAGAATTTCATTAATTTTATATGTTGTAAAATCTACATAATGTGGATTACGATCATGAAATGGTTTTCCACTTGATTTAATATTATTAAAATCTCCACGTGACATTGATTCTTGAATAAGATCTTCAACAAGACGATCAATAAAATTTCTATAAGAAAAAAAAAAATTTTTTTTCACATTTATTTTATTGTTTAAAAAAATTAAAAATTTACGTTGCTCTAACATCTTTTCTTTTCTTTCTTTCAATTAATTCTTCTCTTGTTTCAGTTGATTCTCGATCTCGTCGATATTCATAGACCGTTTCATATGCTTTTTGTGCACGCATTTTGTAATATGCAGCTTGTCTTTGACTTGGCGTTCCCATGCTAAAAAAAAATAATCAAAATTAAAAACAAAACAACAGATTAATAATAATAATCCACAGGCAACTAACCCGAAACCTCCATATTCTAAATGTGTTCGATGTTGAGGAGCTGTATGACGAATATCAAATTTAATATAATCATCATTTGTAGATGTTACTGATGAATGATCAAGAGAAGTGTTTGGTTTTAATGTTTCCTTTTAATAGAAGATAAAAAAAGAAGAGCTTTAGATTTTGTTCTTTTTTTTTTCAATTTACTATAATTGCTTCATAAGCTTGTTGTATTTGATTAAATTTTGTATGATCACCTTGATTATCTTGAAATGATGAATCTGGATGATATTGTTTGACTTTTTCTAAATATGCTTTACGTATTATTGTTTCATCATGACATGATGGATCGACTTCCAAAATTCTTTTAAATAAATTATATTGAAATTTTATTCATAAAAATTTTAATTTATAATTATATTTACGAATAACATTGTCGAATAAAATGATCTACTGGTACTCGAGATGCATTTGTTATATATCGTTTTGTAATTCCGATAAGTAAAAGACGAAGTCTTTGTTTATCGGATGGAAAACGCCATAATATTGTAATTATCATATCTAAAAAAAAAGAAGAGTTTTTTTGAGCTTGAGAATCATTACATTTTCTAAATTCTCAGTTTTGAGATAAAATGATTCTTGTTTCACTAATGACTTAGTACATTATACATATAGTAATGAGTGATTTTGTTAGATTTTTATAGGACTTCTAGTTTAGGAGTGATGAACCAACGTTTTAGAAATCGATAAAAATTAAATTTGGAGAAACTTTAATGTTACAAAAGTGATTAATTAGTTCTAAATCATTTGTTAACAGTAAGTGCTCTGGTAAGAGACCCTATGCCAATTTAGATAACCTTCTCAATTTTTATGCAAAAATAGATTTGCAAAGTGAGTTCAGCCATTTCCGAATGACTACAATGTTCGACATGCATCTATAAGCAGTCGTCCTATAGCATACTGACTACGTTATGACATACACCTGCTCTTGTGGTTAGTTATTGTGTATGAGTAACTCAAGTAATCAATGCAAGAACTCTGCGTGTCAGGCTGGTCTTCTATTCAGAGCTACAGCTAATATTATTTGTAGGGAAGATATCAAGCTACTAGGCAACATCTCATGTTACAAAATAGAGGTATTCTTCCTTCCTTCCTTCCTTGATTCTTATATCAGTTTGTACAGAAAAATTTTGTCTTTAATTACATGCAAAAAAATTGGTAATATAGTGTATGCACTAAAGAACATCAATTTTCTCTGTCTAAACTTAGTTTACGAGCCTCTAAAAGGTTGGCTCATCACTAGTCCTGCAAAAATTTTGATTCTAATTGAATGTTATCGAATTTCTGCATGATAATTTGAAAAATGAATGAACATTTTGTCTAATTATTTTTCGATAATCATCATCTATTATTAGATCTTTTCTAATATCCATGCGGAATTATATATTATACCAAATACAAAAAACATTAATGGAAGTTTTCTCGTCCAAAATGAAAGCAGATCTCTCAGATTTTACACTTTAATTTCATAGATATGATACTAAAATTTTGAAATAGATTCATTTTTCTAATATACAAATCTGTCTATCGTACAATTGGTTGAGTCGACGATGTATCCATTCATAAAATGATGTTAACGAAATTGAGTTATATTCAAAAATAAATCCAAATGATTGGTGTTTTTTTTTGGTTTCAAAAAAATTAATTCATATCATTGATATTGATTCAAATTATATTAAGTTTTGTTTCTAATCATAATTACGAATGGAATCATGTTCCATAATATATTTTATCTAAAAATTAAAAACAAAAGAATCAATTCTGAAAAATTTCTTTTATATTAAAATGAATACAATATCTTCATTAATTATCTATCTAAATGATTATTACAAATATTTTATTTTATGTTTTGAACACATTTCATATGACAAAAAATTAAGTATCAAATTGTCATATTTATTCAATATGTTACTTTTCCTAATATCAAATCTACGATTAAAAATATAATTACGTCTTTAGAAATAAATTCATACTAATAATAACTAGAAGCATATTGAAAAAAGAGATCGCGTGCAAATAAGTTTTTTTTGTTGATCGATTATTAGCAATGAAATATAAATACTAGGGTCGATTGTCACATACAGGAAAAATAAAATCTATATAAATATTAATTTAATAAACCCCAAAGTACAACATATACTTATTTCTTATTCAATGAGAGAAAAAATATTAACACAAAAACATACATAGAAAAACTTGATTGATCAAACGAATACAAAAGAAAATATTGTCAATTAAATTCTCTAATTTAATTTTAATTCTGTTTGTTTAATCATCATCATCATCATCACTATATACAAATAAATCCATTTTTTCAAGACCCAATGCTGCATATTTGCTTACAAGTGAACCAAGATAAAGAAATGGAATTGCAATACCTAGAACTTTCATTATACCAAGAGGATATCGTTTAGGCATCTAAATAACAATAAAAAAAGAAAAAAAATATAAATTTTTATTTTTATTTTTTGTTGACTTACTGGTCGAATTGCACCAGATTCTGTATAAACACCTTTTGATATGTATGGTTCAAGTCGAATATCATCTTGTCGACTTTTTCTACGACGATCTTCAATAAAACGAAGAAGAAATGATCGAGCTGTTGCTCGTGTTGTAGCTGTTTGTTGAGTTGTAGAAACATATCGACGAATAATTGAAAAAACTATATTATCACATAATTTTTTACTTGCCATAGAAGATAAATTTAAATGCATATGCACACTAAGAGTCAATAATACTAACTAATATTATTCTATAGACTTCTAGTAAATGTTATTTTTTGTATGTCGTGGAAGCTAGCCCAACTCGATCATTCAGCTCGACGAAAATAATGATTCTATTGGATGATTCTTTAAGCAATAGATATCGTAATATTCGCAGAACATCATTAAAGAGGAGTACAGAATAAATATATTTGGAAATGGTCGCCTTAGTGATGATATATTTGAATTATATTTTTCGCTTAAATTTTTTTCAATCAAATGATAATGAGTATTCTGGGTTAATTACATGCATTTTTATTATGAACGAAGAACATAAAAACACGAGTGATTAAACATATATACATATAGTAACAATGAAAAAAAAACAACATTTTCGAACAATTGTTGTTAGCATTACTAGCAAAAAAAAAATTACAGGATTATGGGAGTTGTGTTTCTAGTGAATATTCTATCAGAACATAATTTCTTTTGAACGTGATAAAACGTTCGCAGAAAATTTTGCCTGTTAATGTATTGCTTGATTTGACTTCATATAATATTCCCTGATGGTGTTGTTGGTGGTACTAATACAAAGATTGTTTTTATTTGTCCTAGTGTATTACGGGGTTTTTCAACCTGTTCAATACATATTTTTGAACATCTCTCCCTGTCGTACATGTACACATCATTCTTAAGTTAGCATAAATTTTTCTTCGTGATGTTGGTGGTACTACTATAAAGATTATTTTTATTTATGCTAGTCTAGGACGGAGTTTTATTTTTTAATGGGATTATTCTTTTTGTAATTGCAAAGCTTCGCTGGTTTATTGCTAAACTTTTTAAGAATCTTTTGTATACATGGTTTTCACCTGCTGTTCAAATCGGTTCTAATTGTTTAAACATGTAGCTTTTATCCGTGACATAAACCTGAATATAGAGTGTGGATTCATACAATTTTTGACAGATTTAAGTCCAGCCGTAAAGGTTATTTTTAGCAAAGTAATATAAATTCGTTTTTCATGGATACAGAAATCGATCATATCTTAGCATTAAACTCCAATTTTCTACTCGACTGCGAATCAGTTCTATGGAATGCTTCTTCTTGTACAATTAGGTTGGATAGCTGTCTACCGTCTAATTCAATTTTCACCATTAATAACTTCGATTTAATTGAAAAAGCTGTGTGCAAAAGTTTTGATTCAATGCCGCTTAGAGTTGATCAAGTTTTTCGAAGAGACATGAATAAAGTATAATAAAACCTATATAGACCGGTGGAATGGTTCACGCTTTATCCAAATATATAGAAACAAGAAGCACATAAGGTTTTTCAGAAATAGAGCAAAGCAAACGAGCCTATGAAAAATAACGTAATCGTACTGTATGCCTACAATTGTAATAGCACTTTGAAAATGAACAAACATTATTGTGGAAGTTCACCAACTAGATCTTTAAAAAAAATCTGATATAATACTTTCATCGTCTTTTAAACAAAAATAAAATTTTCTTTCACTTTCAATCGTCCAGAATCAATTAAACTAAATGAAGAGAATGCAAAAAGGTAAAAAGGATCTCCTTGTAGAACAGGTTTGTACGACCATCATGTCACAGACGTGTTTGTGTCATTTTTCTAACAATTCAATTAGTTCATTTTGCTATCACTAGTAGTGGACCAATGAGAACAAGTGATGACTGATTCTCGCTCTCTTTGTCTCTGTGCCTTGTTATGAAACTGGAATTCATTTTTATGAGGAAAGTCAAGTTTTATTTCATAAAAATATAGATTAAAAAAAAATAATAGAAAACTTTTGTACAGTAAGAAATGAAAAGAAATAAAATATAAACATAAAAGGAACAGTAAAAAATAAAATATAAAATATAAAATATAAAAAAAAATAAAAAATGAATTTTTTTGTCACTGTTGAATTGAAATGATATTCGAAGATGATAAAATTGCCCTTTGTATTATCTAAAAACAAGGAAAGAAAAAAATCTTATTCATTTCATATTAATTGTTGAATAAATCCTATGCGTCAAAGTTAAAACGAAATTTTTTAAGAAAAAATGAAGTATTTATATAGCGCACATTTCTTTTCTCTCTTCTCGCGATAGTTTCAGCAAGAAACTCAAAATATCAAGCGAGAAACATCCAATAGAACGACCGATTTTTTTTTCTTCCACTTTAATTTTGTATATATTATATTCTTATCTATCCAAGACACGCTACCAATACATGTGTCGATACATGTCATTACATGTACGTATAGCATGTCGTTGTGTCGACACATGTGTCAGTAGCATGTCTTATCGACATGGGATAATGCTTGAATTAATTCTTCTGGATGTCGTTTATATCTATGAATATCACCGACATGTGTTACGCGGGTTCATTGATCGTAAAAAAAATCTCGACTCCATTTGATATCTTTTAGTGGAAAAAAAATTTATTCAAATTTTATTATTAATAAGAAATTAAAAGATCTAATTTTTGTGTGTGTGCGATGATTTAATCCGAAACATACTTCATAAAACTTTTCTGTGAACATTGTAAAGAACGCAGAGCGAAACTACCCAGCAGGATCCTGACGGATCCCTGAATAATCCGATATCGTTCGACAACCGGATCCAGTCGGATGCCAACTGTCGGATCCGATGAAAACCGATGACATTCGATAGTCGGAAATCGTTGGATCCAATGACATGAAAACATCTGTTTTTGTCTATTCTAATTTGCAGAATGTATCTGAAATATATTTTGAACTAGAAAAATCAAATGGGAGTATCATACTCAATGCAAAATAATACGTCTATTTTTACGTATTATTAAATCGACTTTTTAAAGTAAGTTCTTATAAAGTTGTTCATTATTATTGTTTTTGTTACTCAGAGCTATACGGAGCAAATATATCTTAAATAATTAAATTCTTTTTTTCTTTATTTTAGATCAATTTGCACATCGAAATGGAATGGTAAGTATCTGATTTAATTAAATAATTTTTCTTCCTTATTTTAGATTCATTTGAACATGAAAATTGAACAGTAAGTATTTTATTTAATTAAATAATTTTTTTTTTCATTTTAGATAGTGGTGCAACAAATCCTGTTTATCTGCATAAAGATTGTAAATTTTCGGTATGAAACTTTCCCAAATCTTCGTGTCATTTATAGCCAGTTTTATTCACTCTATCTGATACTGATAAATAAATATCAATATCAGATAGAGCAAATAAAACTGGTTATTATTGACACGAAGATATAGTTAGATTTGGGAGAGTTTCATACCAAAAATTTACAATCTTTATGCAGATAAACAGGATTTGTTGCACCTCTATTACTATTAGGTTTAGCTATAGAATTCCTATAGGATCCCGTCGGATTCTGCACTTTCTGACATCTTCCGACTGTCGGATCCGGTTGTCGGAAATCATCGGATCTGACATCCGACTGAATTCTGCTACCAAGGATTCCGACAGGATCCGTGTCGGAAGTTGTCGGATTCTCGTCGTAATTTATCGGATTAAGCCAGATTTCCGACAGAATCCGACGGGATTCGGAACCGGGATTACTCGGCCTGAGAAACTATAATATTTTTCAGCAGTCTTTTGCTTTTTTGATAATATTCAATCAAAAAGATTTTTCTGTATTTTTTCAACTATTATTGTTGTAGGAAAAATGTTGGCATTCAAAATATGATAGGTGTTGCATTTGTTTGGTTGAATTGTGTAACAATTCTTTGCACAAAAGTAACCTATAAAGTTCTCTATGGCACAAAATACAGACAAGACGTTTTCAAATACTTAATTTATAAAATCTCAAATATTTCTTAGGCAGAAAATCAGCATAAGTAGTACTTAAACACTATTAAAAAATATATTTAATAATAATAATTTACCTAGTGTATATGGCGTTCCTATTTTTGGATTTCGTTCACACGGCATTATTCTCAAATGTGTCAAATTTGGAAAAATTCTATCACAATTGTTTTCAATAAAAGTGAGAATATTATGAAGATGTTCAATATGTAGTGTTTATGATTGAATATTATTGAAGATACGAGGCAGAACATGTGAATAAAATCTTTGAAAAAGTGATTTATGTGGTGATTGAAAATAATCAAAAGCTAAATCTATTGATTGACATTTATCCAGTGCAAGTTGTTCCAAACGATTGTGATCAATAGAAATAATAGAACAAAGTAACAACACATGAGGTTTGACTTGATTCATAATAGCTAAAATTAACTCATCAGGTAAATCAAGTAGATGGACAATGTCTCCGGTGAAAAGAAAGAAAAGAAATAAATGATTATATGAAATAACTCTATAATCATACTTGGTAAACAATTCATTGTTAATATAATATACCTGACTGCAATTGGTACATATATGAGACGATTGCAAACCCATTTATACAATTCGACTTCAACTTCTTTTGAAAATTTCATTTTTCACTGGAATGATTCTATGTATTGGGGTAGATAGTACTATTCAAGAAATAAATGAGACTGGCATTTGTCTTACTACCACTATCAAGGATAACTGAAATTTCAAAAAATTGGTGTTTTTAAGATCATTTTTGATATTCATCTAGTCATCGTGTATGTACTATAAGGAGATATCAAACGACCCTTTTTGAGAAGTTGATCGAGGATAAACCTAAGCGAAATCATAAGCTATTCAGAGCTAATGAGGAAATTAAATTTTAAATGACTTTCATAACAAAGCTTTGAATTTTGGAAGTTCACTCTTTCGAAAAAGGCTTTACATAAGAGTAGAATTCTACAGGCCAAATTAGATGCTTCTATTTTTACCTAAGTAAACTCGCCCTTTTCACTTGAAAGAGTTTTAATACGTCTAGTAAGATTACTCTTTCAAAGAGCTTTCGATTCATACAAGACACATCTAAATTTCTTTCTATTTTGATCGAAAAACATCACTTTTACTGTCAAAAAGGCGTGACGGGACATTTGATCAGCATTTTGTAATTTTCTCCGAAACAACAAACAACTGAGAGCCGAAATTTGGTGTGTCTCTTCTATACCTAGCGCTGTATTTTTGCTGAAAATTATACTGATTATGCTGCAATAGAACTCGAGATACATAAAAAAACAAAAATCAAGCATGACGGGACATTTAGCGAGAAAAACTCCTGTTCGAGGACCGAGTTTTTTAATTTTTTTTTCCAATAAAAAATACTAGACTTTGTTTAAATTGCAACTTATTTCTTTTTCTTGGGGTTACATTTTGACTATAATTGAGTGGGACTTCGTTGAAGTTTTCATTAGGGAAAAAAACAGTTTACAGCGTGACGGGACATTTTTGACCAAATCTTAGGCGACCAATACTTCGAGCAGATACAAATAAAATAAACGCCACTTGGCTAAATCAAATAGTGCATTTTCTAGCGAATCTTACGAAGATACTAATACGTTAGAATAAATTTTTAAAAGTATTCTTAACAGAAAAAAAATCAAATTCATATATTGACACTGAACATAACCATATGAAATTTCATTGGAAAAACGACGTCATTTTCATGCTCTCTATTCAGAAATAATAGCTAAATGGCTGATTTTAGCAGCAAAACTAGCCACACTTGCGAAGAATATTTTCTAATAAAATTATTGAATTTGGTTGAGAATTCTACAAGATATAAGCTTAGCCATTATTTTTTTCTCAATTGTACAAATGGCTTCCAATCGCCTCATATATGCAAGTTATGCTTGATGGGCATTGTCTAAATGATAACTAATCATTGACAATCAATCGTTTTAACAAAGGATGTTTTTTAATGAAGAAATATGTAGATGAACCAAGTTTTGTTTTTGAAGACTAAATAAATGTATTAATTGGTTATATTCATGTATCGAATTAAGAAATATTTCCAAAGAGGTCACTTTTTTTCATGTCTTTAGAAATTTTTACTAATACCTTTGGTTTTATTTTTTGTTTTAAATTAAAAACAAGTTAATTTTAGTTTATTTTGTGATATTTAATTAAAAAAAAAGATAAGAAATTAGAATTCTTTCTTGTTCATTTATATACGCGTATAATTCTTCTCTATTCTGTTTTTATATAGAATTCAAATAGAAAAATAATCGATCGAAAGTGTTAAGAATCAATAATGACTTCACAACCGTTTGATCTTCCAACACTTCGAAATCATTATAGTTTTTATACAATTAATAATAAACAAATTCCTATTCTCTATCGGTTTGTTCATTCTATTTTTCTTTCAAATATATATTTATCTTTATAAATAGACTTAAATCTGGTATTTATTATCCTTATATTGCTTTTGAACTTGTTGTTCATGAATTAGACACTCATTGTTCAACATGGAATTCATCAAAAAAATTACCCTTATCACCAATGACAATGAATGAAAGAATATTATATAAAACTTTATATCCAAATAAAGATTTCTCATCATCATCAAAACTTATTTTATGTTCAATAATCGATCAATTTGTTCAATTAATTAATTTTTTAAAAAACACTAAAATTTCATCAACAGAAAATGAAGAACGAAAACATTTTGCTAGTTTTAAAATAGATGTTAAATATGGAACAATACAAGAAATTGATATACTTAATTCGGAAGCAACAACAAAGTATAAAAATAATTAATTATTTTTATTAAAAATATCTTATGATATTTTTAGATATAATTATCTTCGTTCAACACTTTTCCCTTCAATTCAAACTGTCAAGCGCAAACTTTGCTTTGAAGATGAGAAGGTAGAGAAATATCTATTTTTTTTATTAAAAGTTTATTCATATTTTTTTTTTTTTCTTAAGTTTGATCTCTCATCAATCGGTGGTTATCTTCAATTAGATCGTTGTATTTATCCATATATAATCACATCATCCGATATTCTTCTTAATTTAAATGATCTTCGTAAACCATTTAGTTCAACATTAAATATTTTAATGCCATATTTTAAATCTCAATCAATAAATTTAATAAATAATTATATGAAAATAGTTGAATATGGTACACGTTATATAAAAAAATATAAATATTATTATAAAGATATTGATGATAAATTTATTTCACTTTATCATTTACTTTTATGTCATCATTCATTATTTTTTGTACAATTATTTAATTCAAAAAAAATTTCATTAAAAATTTTACATGAATATTATCGATCAGATTTTACAAATTTATTAACAAAAAATATTTCAAATATGGGATATTTAAATACTCAACCATGTATTAATGGATGGTGTTTATTTGATACAATATTAGATAATGAAAAAAAATCTCGTTTATCTACCCAGGATGAAACTATTTTAATTCATTGGCTTTTAATTTATGATAATAAATGTCTTTATGTACATAATCAAGTAAATGATCTTATTCTTGTTAAACAACAATTATCTATAATTACGGAAAAAATGAAATTTATTCAAAATGAACATATGAAAAAACGAGCTATATTAAATAATCATATCCCTATGTAATTATAGTCTGTGTATTGTTTTTCTTTTTTATGTATGTTCTTTTTCTTAATTTCAATATGATTAGATATGAGATGTGTATTTCAATGATGATTAAAGAAACTAAAAATAAAAAAAAATATTTTGTCAGTTATTTCACATAATATAATTCATAAGGATAATTGTAAAATTGATCTGAAGATTTCGATTATACTATCATAAAATAAACTAAAGTCTTCGTTGTGAACCAAGTAAAGCTGCGCAATGTGGACAATAATGTTCAGTATCCTATAGAACGAAGAAAATAAAATAAAAAAAAAGTTTTTTTCTTTTATTTTTATTAAATTTTCAATTAACATACTTTGAGACTATCAATACAAAATGGAATAAGACAACAACCTAACCAACCACCCATTAAAAGAATTCCACCACAAATTAACCATGGTAGTAAACCTTCTCTTTTTTCTACACGTGTAACAATGATTTGATAACAATGAGGACAAGTACATTGTACAGGCATATCACCAAACATTAGTGATTGTGTTGCTATGAGCATACTAGTACCAATAGGTGGTGCTTGTGGTGGTAAACCCATAACAGATGTTGGATACATACCAATAGGTGCTGATGGTTGTAGAAAACCTGTAGCGGATGCTGAATATATACTATATGTAGTTGGTATCGATGGAATTTGTGAACCATAAGTTGCTTGTTCTATAAATTAAGAAAATAATTCTATATATTTTTAATGACTAATTGTATTACCATAGGTAGGAGGAGGAATTGATTTTACTTCCATTGGATAAACACTTGTCATTTATGTTTTTACTAACTTTGACTCTCTAGTGAAGACTTTCTGGATAGGAAATCTCTAGAAACTCGTTCGTTTTTTTTTTCTATTCTACTCACTTTTTTTTTCTAACGTCACTCGCGCGTCCTGATTAGACTAAAGGAAAAAAAACTGACAGAACTCATTTTCCTTTTTAGATGTTCCTATATATTTAATTTTTCTTCCTAGCTAAGGCATCAGCAAACTCAACGAGGAATAATGTAACATCATTAACGCGATAGCAAGAAAACAAAAAAAATAAGCCTGGGTTTTTTTATATTCTGTCGTTTTTTTGACTCAATAATAAATGAATTATATACAAATAGTTGAACTTTTTTTTTGAAAGATTTAAAATGTATATGTAACCTTTATTGAATACGAAAAAAGTAATAGAAATTAGAATTTTATCATTGTTCAATATTTATCAGATCTTGTTATATTCTTTTGTTAATACCAAGCATTGCGCCACAACTTGGACAATAATGTTCTGTATCCTATATAATTCATAAAATAAACAACTAAATAAATTAAATAGAAATAATACTAACTCTACAACTATCAATACAAAATGGTATAAAACAACAAATCCATAAACCCAAAAGGAAAAGAACACCACAAATAATCCAGACGAGAAGGCCAGATTTCTTTTCTATTCGTGTAACAATCTGTCTTCCACATCGAGGACACATACATTGCATTGGATAGTCACCTACAATAACAATTGGGGTTCCAACATATACCGGTTGTGCTATTGGCATTGGTTGTGGTGGTGGTGGTGGTGCTTGTTGATAATTAACTGGTTTTTCAAACCCTATTCAATAAAATAAAATCATTAAATAATAAACAAATAATATAATTTAGTTTACCATAAGGTGGTGGTGGTGCTGATTCCGAGTTCATTCTTTTTTCTTAGTCTTTAGTGCAATGTCTAACAAGATGAGAGTTGAAGTAAAATGAGAAAAATTCTTTCCATTTATATAAAAGCGACTGATGATTTCAACACAAGTATACAAGTGTTGCTATCACAACAGAACAAATATTTTCTAAAACAAAGATTTCATATGAGAAAAATATCAGAGAAAAAAGAACAGAAATAGTAGAGCAGAGATATTTCTTGAAGTGCTTAATGTTAAAAACAACCGTTGTTAAAATGGAAAGTTAGTTTTCCTATTACTTAGAAATTTTAATATGTCACGTGTATTTACAGTAAAATGTTAAGAAAATATAATAATTCCATACTGATGCAAATAACTTACTGAATCATATATCGTGCAAAATGATCATTTACTTAAGAAAAAAAGAATTAAAAAGGCAGCATATGTTTTCTTACCATTTTGTTTTATGATTAAAATCAAAAATATTTGTGTATTTGTTACGATAAGAAAAAAAATGATGCATTCTTTTGTTTTTTCTTAATCAGTCGAATAATCAATATATTAAATATACATTTGCTGTTATATATATAAAATCTTCTATTCGTGATCATTCTATTGATGAATGTTTTGAAAGGCTAATAGAAAGAAAAAAACGCTAAAAGTACTATTATTGCAGATTCAATGCACCTATTCATCAATACTGTTAGAATAATCTACAGCAACATCAATGTCATACACTTATGGATGAATAACAATGTGTATTCAAATAGCATTAGTATAATTCTCAACATTTGTTCGTTCTAGCAAATTCTTGCTTTTCCGTCCGATGCCACACAACGGTTTTAATTGAACGGCACGATTAGTGTTTTTCTTTTATTTAGATACATTTATTTTTTGAAAATAAAAATAAAGTTTGCTGTTCTAGGAATTAATAAGTTAGACAATAAAGAAATCTTGCGGATAGAATCGAACAGTGAAGTATTGTAGCAAGTATTTCTCGTGAATAATTTGAACGGCTGCTTGTTGAATCAATGTCATCAACAATAGGTGGAACAAAAAAAGATGATAACTTTCACTTCTTTTTTTTTTGCAATATGATGTGAATAAGTACAAGGTTTAAAACAAACATCACCTGATTTCAATGTATAGGTATCGAATCGATCATCACCATCACATGAAAGAATAATCATGTGAGCATGACCATGTACAACATAATCCATTTCATTTATTCTAATATTTCAAAGTGATTCATGCAGACTCTCTATTGAAATACGATGAGAAAATATTGTATCATATGCCTATATGTTTTCAATGCTATTTTAAGTTAATCTTTCAGAAACCATTAATAGAAGTGATAATTCTTCAAGATTGATTTTGATAAAAGTACATTTTCTTTATTATTCAATCATTGTTTCTTCACCTCATCTCATGATAGTTTTTCGCATACTACGAAGTAATGGAAAAGTATAACTAAGTAAAGTATCTCCGACAAATAAATAAAACTTCTTCTTATATTTAAAGAATTTCCATGTATTATACATAGCATTGAATGATAAGTAGTTCATGCCCTATCGATATGGATGATTATTATTCAATCTTACGAATAAAACTTAAAACTTCAAGTGATCCCACTCGAGAGTGTAAGAAGTCGAAAATTGTTTTTTTTGTTTTTCGAAAGAACTATTTGTACAATTCTAGTTAGGATAATGTCTTCATTTTGTTTGAGATGAAAATCGTCAGTGAACTTTGTTTTTCAATATTTTTTTTTATCAATTTGTAGAGAGTTAAAAGTTACATAATATATAAAAAATTCAGCTTGACTACTTTTAATATCAAAAAAATGGCAGCAGATATACTATCAAAAATCAAACATTATAGACTTGCTACGTTGTGACCTTTTCTACTTACGTTGACCTAGTAAATAAATGATATACGATATTTTAAATAGCTTATCTATTTTGACCCGTTGATGTTGTATCTCGTAGTATATTGCATGAAGAAATTCTCTAACCTATGAAAGTATAATTCCATATGATGCCTTATATGACTTTCCAGGAAAGTCTATAGACTTTCTGCACCAAATGAATTTCTGGAAACACAAATTGCCTTTCCGCATCAGATGAATTTCCGGAAACACAAAATGAATTTACAGAAACATACATTGCCTTTTCGCACTGGATGAATTTCCGCAAACATACACTTCCGCTTTCCTAACACAAAAAAGCTCTTCTCAAGAAAAACCGATTTCTGAAAACACAAAGATGAAACCACGAAAATGCACAATGAGGTTTCCAAAACAACGCTGTGGAGTTTGGATATGGATGTCGGTACGGATGCGACAAGGTACGGGTGGCTCCAAACGACTAACACGTGTCTGCCCAGCTGTGTATGCCACGAAACGACTCATATACCTTCGCTCACCTCTGACCGCCACCAAAGAACTGGCAACGAAAGGACCGGCAACGAAAGAACTGGCACCGAAAGGAGTAGCCGCGAAAGGACTAGCTGCGGAAGGACTGACAATAATAGCACACAAAACACATCGCACCGGTTGTCGGTGCCCCAAAAGGATTGACCGCGAAAGAACGGACCGCGGAAGGATTGGCCATGGAAGGACTCCCAAGGATATGACACATCTCACATCGGACCGACTGTGGGTGACACGAAAGAACTGGCCGCGAAAGGACTTGCTGCGAAAGGATTGGCCACGAAACGACGGGCCACGGAAGGATCGGCCACGGAAGAACTCAGAGGAATACAACACATATCAGATCGCACCTGCTGTGGGTGCCGCGAAAGGCCTGGCAAGAATACGACACATAACGAGTGATCCAAAAGTTCCTGCAAAAATGTCATTTCATTTGTCATCGGTCACACCATAACATGTTTTGTAAAAATAGAAAATACTTGTTCAGAATCTACGTTGAGACCGCTATCTAACTGTATGTTCAAAAGATTTCTAGAATATGTTGCCTGTGAGTAGCAACCACATCCTCAGATGGCACTAAAATGTACTACTACTGTAAAAAGCAATCCACAATGAGTGTGGCAGAAGGAACCGATCTTTAAATAATGCCATAGTATTTTCTATCAGGTTTCCAGAGAATTAAACGATGAGTGTAATGAAAAAAGAACTACGGTATGCGATGAAATGCATAGAAGATATTCGAAAAATACTGACATATTGGTTTCTTCTGCCACAAACATTATGAGTTACTTTTTACAGAGTAAATTTTGGTCTCGTTTAGGAACATGGCCATTAGTCAAAGATAAGACATAATAGAAATTTTTTGAATATGCAGTTAGAAGGCGCTTTCAACGTAGATTCTGAATAGGTATTTTTTACTTTTACAAGACATGTTGTAGCCGATGAAAAATGAAGCGACATTTTTGCAGGAACTTTTGGATCACTCGTTATTATTATAATTTAAAATAGATGCCTTATTGCATTTTGAAGATGTCACAATAAAAAAATATTAGCTTTTATAAAATGTGAAGAATTCGATCTCTTGGAAATATCACTTTAACAGAATATATGTTCATTTGTTGCTACTGTGGCAGGGACGCGCATAATTGTTTTAGGAAGCTCATTAAGAGACAAATATTCATTTTTTTTAAGAAGGAGGATATGGAGGAGATGATTTCACACCTGCATTCTCTGTTGAAAAATAGATAATTGGAAATCGATGATGGATAATTTTGATGATCAAAATACTCTCCTACAACAATTACATTATAGCGTGATAAAAGATATGATGCTTAACGCAACGTGGATGTTTTATTTATTTAATTACATATAAGTATACACTCTTCAAAGATGAGTCAAAAATAAGATTCAAGAAAAAATAAACACTTGACAATACGTGTAGGCTATCATTTATGACCAAATGAATACATAGGTCATAAAAAAATACTGTTGAAAAAATTACTCATATACAACGCACTCGATTAAGACGAAAGTTATAAATAGGCGAGAATTTAATCTTATAAAATAAGAATCTTTTTATAAGAGGAAATAAAATTTTTTTTGAATACTTGACTCGAGATGATTCGAGTCAAGCAGTCAGTCAACACTTTCCAATTTGCAAGTCCGAGCCATGACTCGGACTCGCTCAGCCCTGTTTCTCAGCCGAAATGAATCTAATACCATCGTTAGTCTATACACACATATGTAGACTAGTGCAAAGTTCTATGTAAGATTGGTGATTGCTGCCACTGTTGTATCTCTATGTCGAAGTATACTATTGTGGGTGAGACAATGAGTGGAGAAGCACAGAAGATCGACATCCACATTCTATATACAATTTTTATGATGAAGTTAAACGAACTTACAATGTTAAGTTATGGACAACATTCATTGCTTGTTTTAATTGTGTATGCATTGTAAAAGAAAAAGATGAAAAAAAATTTTTATTGTCATGATGGTCTTGATCATTTGAACAAATAAAACATCTTACAAGACCGACTGACATACCTGATTCAAGATAATTTTGTGATCTGCTTAGGTATGATCTGGATAAGGATACATCAGAATGCGGATAAATAGACCACTTTGTTTCATTTACATTTAAGATAAGATCTTATTTCGTTATCTTGAACAAATTACACATCTTACAGTCAATATTTATTCTGAAAAAAGCAGAATCATTGGATGGAAATGACCCATGTATAATTGGATTGGTACTACTTTTTTGTAATCATTTAATTGTTTGACTTTTTTTTCCACAAGTCCGCAAGAATAGAAGGAGCACAAGCATCAAAAGCACCTATACAAGTATTAGCTGATAAAATTATAGGTTACTTTGTATTCGTTATTGTTGCTTTTTCTTTTCGCGTATTACATTAATCTCCTTGAATTATTATTGTTGACTATACTCATTTTAATCAAATAGAAAAATACTCAATGGTTTGGATTTAATTTAATTTAATTTTTTTGGTACAACTGCAGAATAACGACACCGCGGCACCTACACTTTTTGATGTGTCCCTGTTAATTACACACATTAGTGTAGAAGATGTCATTTTTCTGCAGTTGAATCCAAATTACTAGACTCACTACGAAACTGAGTTATTTTTACGAGCATTGTATTGCTGTGATTATTCTTGACTACTTGTCAACACTTGTTGATACGTTGGAAGTCGATCTGTATAAGCAAATGAACTCATTTTGATATGTTATATGATCAAAATAAATTTCATAAGAAATTTATATATATATATTTAATAGAGAGAAAGAAGAAAACTGCTATGAGCGCTTTATTTTCAATATTAACGTATTTAGATTATTGAACATACAATGTAATGATAGACGAAAATGTTAAAACATGAATATGCATTGAAATAATTTGTTTACAAAAAAACTCGCGAACAAAGAAAATATTAAACAAAATCTAGGTCATCAGCTCAGTCATCACCTTGCTCGGTTTTTTCTAACGTTTTATATCGTCAGTTGGTGACCTTAATGTCTTTTAACAATCAATAAAGAATAGAATGTCAACACCATAGACGCCGAAACTACGAGGTCTGGATAGACTCGTAGACGGGATAGATAAATATTTATTAAATGTAAAAATTTTCTATTACTGTTTTATTTTCATTTTCTTCTGACAGACGACGCGTTGTTACAAGGACAGTCTACGTTTTATT
The DNA here is from genome assembly GCA_905250125.1 of Rotaria sordida. Lineage (NCBI taxonomy): Eukaryota > Metazoa > Rotifera > Eurotatoria > Philodinida > Philodinidae > Rotaria > Rotaria sordida. The sequence goes on along the minus strand of CAJNOL010000643.1, from coordinate 34,306 downwards.
CTTTAACTTGCAAAACTATATTTTCTGAATACAGTGAATTGTTATTGTTATATTTGACAATATCTGTAACAACAACATTTATCGCTGAACAATTCTTCAGTATTATGAGTCGAATAAAAACATATTTATGCTGCGCAAACACTCAACAACGTTTAAATCATGTTATTAATCCTCATATTGATAAAGAAAAATTAAATTCAGTTGATTTGAACAGTATATGGTCTGATTTTATTTCAAGAAATTAAAATAGCAAATTTTTTTTGCTCATAGATAGTTTATGGCTTCATAGCCCGGTTTTGTAAAGCAGGATTTCTCTTTTACTGTGTTAGTTTCTGATTTCGTTCGAAACAATAAACCATTAGATAGTTATTACACTTGTAGAGAATCAAAATCTAGCAAGAAAACTTATAGTACTTACCATTATAAACAAATCGAAAAAAAAAAATCTCTTTTCAATCCGCTCTCCGAGCTAGTTTAGCTGAAAAGTTGAGACGATACCTCCTAGACTGAAATCATTTCAGCGCCTCGAATCAATATAATCGTTCAAATTATTAATGATAATATTTGATGTTTTTGTATTATTTAATTAAATAATATTCCATTTTATATATCTTAGTTAAAATTGAAAAATTCACTTTTAATATAAAAGACATTTGCTAGGTATATTTATTAGCTACAGACATAGTACTAAAAATTACAAAAAAAAATAGCTTCAGTTGTATTTCATCTTTGAAAAAAAATATATATAATAATTTAGTGAAGTTTTCAATTTTCTCTCCAACACATTTTAATATTAATATATTTATTTAGTCAAAATTTTCCTATAGATTAAGGTTATTTACCTTTGTAACCATTGGCTATGAGTAATTAAATATATAACAACCCACATATCTTTATAAGTCGCATTACAGTAAAGGTAAGCGAAAGAAAACAAGAACATTTACACTGATACAAGACAAATTTTATAATCATTGTGTCGTTCTTTTTTTTTTTATATCGATTCGTCTAAACGAACAAGTTTTTATGAGTTTAAAGCATCGTTTTCTTCGTGTAACTTCAATATAATAAATATTTTCAAATTGACTCTTGGAAGAAGAAACGTTGGACAAGAAAAAAAAATTTTTCTATCAGCAAAACTAAGAAAGCTTGTGTTCTTTTTTTTTTACTTTTTGATAAGAACGTGAATAAGGTTATGAAAATATTTTTTTTCTATCAAACGTATATTCCTGTTGATATTTTACGAAACTTATCTAAATGCGCATTAAAAACGGAAATAACTTTTTCTTTTTTTTTGATTTTTATAATAGATTAATTAAATACATCTGATCTTCTTGAAATATTCATTTTTATTTAGATTGAATATTCTCTACACGAAGAATAACAATCAAATAAAGTACTTCAATAATCATATTGTCAAGAGCCAATAGTGATGCCGACAATTCAAACACATTACCGACAAGTCAATGATGGTATGTCTGGTATTGTTCCAGGCATTTTCGGTGGTTTACAATTCATTCTCTGGATAGGTATAATTATTTTCGAAATAGTCAGTATATATTATGATCCTGGTCGAGGTACTGTTTATGCTGGTATATGGTGTTCAATTATTTTTTTCATTACTTGGATATCAATGTTTTGCTATCGTAAGTCTTATTTAAAGAGACGATTATATAGATTTCTAATTAATATATATTTGTCTATATAATTAGTATGTTGTCGTAAATCATCAGCATGTGGAATTTATTTAGTTATTCAAAATATAATTAACTTGATATTTGCCACTATACTTTTAATATTCACTTCCCGTTTTATAAAAGATCCTTGTTTATGTTACAGTGCTTTATGTTTCATACCCAATTGGAATCATATTAATTATGATGATGATGATGATCATTTTTCATATTCATGTACTTCAAGAACATTTAAAAAAGTACCAATGCTCAAAGGTCTTCTTGCTTGTGCAATTTTAATGCTTATTTCTAATATTTTATTTATTATTATATACTCAATTGCTGTGATTCGATTACGTCATAAGGCAAGATCTCATACTCGACAACCTGATGTTGTGTATCATCAACAAACCGCAGCTGTGCATATGGGAGCACCGCCACCGTATTATGCATCTACTATGGCTCATACTCCTTATCAACATCAACACTTATATCCAGTTCAAGATACGCAAAGGCCATCAGCACCACCGCCTTATGAAGACTATTCAAATAAATTTTGATTTATTGAATTCGGTTCTCTAATCAAAGATGATATGTTTTTATTTAAAAAAAAAAGATAGACGATCTATCTTAAGTGTATTTTATATGTAATACTGATTTTACGTTTAAATACAATAATTCTGCAAAAAAAAATTTTTTTATCATTATTTTCAGGAATAATTTGTTAAATGTCAGAGGAAAACTTTTTTTTCTTTGTGTTAATTTATTTTTACAAACTAAAATATGCTCTATACGTACCTAATACTATTTTCTAATATACTTTTTTGAAAAAATTCTTTAGAATTATTAAGCATTATCTTTGATTAGTATGTTTAAAAAAAAATCTAATCAAAGAGAATAATTCATTCTCCTCCTTTTCAGTGCAATTTTATTTTTCGACGAAACAGAAAAAGCAATTAAGCTTCCGATGAAATGAGATCTGATCGAGAAAAACATTATTTATTCATTTTTCTTCAGTATTGAACTACTCAATACTTGTTAAACATGTTGTTATCTCAGTGTAATTTTTTTTCTGTTTCAATTAAAATAGTTCTTTCTTCATTTTTTTGCCTAAAGAAATAGATTTTATCTTCAATTCCGGCGTACAAATTCCTACAAACTTCGGAAAAAATAGAATTTAATTTTCAATTAACAGAAAATGGTATTAATGTTAGCTGACAAAAAACCGATGAAACCTTAATTCATGTCGTAAAATGAATATTTTTCTTTTTCAAAAAAAAAACAAATTAACCACATAATATTGTAATTAAACTAAAAAAAATAGAAAATGATTATTACAAACATATGTATCAAATGGATCATTTTTTTAGAACGTCTTATCTGAAAAGTCTTTTATGTATTTTAAAAATATTTTATTAACGAATTATTAAAATCCATTCAGTCAGAATGATTTGTAGGAAACATCGTACATTGTTTTTAGTATCCGATTAAAGTTAAGATGCTTATGCACGAATCGCAGCGTTTGTCAGAACGTTGTGATGGATACTTATGCTAAATTGAATACCTGTAACCTGCAAACTCATTTTCAGAACTATTTTTAAGAACAGATGTACTTTTTTTTTCAGTACCTTTCAAAAGAAAACATTTACTTAGTTTTTTTCTTCAATTATCTTCTACAAAAACATGCACAAGAAAAATCTTTCAGTTAGAAATACGCTCGATAGATTATTATATCATCTGTTTAATGTCTACTGTTATGTTTGCATATGTTGTAGAACTTACATATATTTTCGAAAAAAATAGTGACCATAAGTTTTGCATTGATTTGTCATAATCGTCATGTGATCAACATAAAAAACATGAATTGATCAAATTATAACTTTGGTAAATAATTGATATCAGTTGCTGTGAACTTATTGAGATATGTAATGAGGCTAAAGAACACATATGAATTCTAAATTTCAACCCTCAAGGCGCTGCGTTTACAAGCTTCTTTTTAAACATTACGAATAATATCGTATTCATGAAGTCAATAGCAAAGATAGGAAAGAAATTGTTTTTAGTTTTTGCTTGATTCTTTTTATTCGGTTACTTTTTACCATTTTCAAAAGTACAATTTTAGAGTTGATTGAGAAATGTTGAAATAAATTCTTTTATATTTGTTTACTTGTAGAATTGCGCTTAATTCATAGAGTGATTATAATTACTTCCATACTTTCCTTGATTTCTTCTTTTTTGTCAACACTTACGGTTTACAAATTTTGTGTATTTATGGGAGCCTGTGGTCTGATCTTTTTACTTGTAGCAATTAATTTTAGCGACAAGGTTGATTCATCTACCTATATAATACTTACTGTTTTATATGAAGCAAGCTTACTTAGTATTATTATTAATTTACTTCGATACAATCATAAATTGAGATACTATTTAAAAACTAAGAGTTTCCAACGAAATTAAATATTATAAACTATATGATGATAAATTTTATTATACAAAGATTAAATTAACTTTTTAGTATTTTGATAATACTATTGATTGTAATAGAAATCAACGATTACTAAATAAGTCATTTATACTTTTTGAAACAGATATTTCGAAATCATTTCATAAGAATTTTATTTTTGTGTTTCAAAATGTATAATTCAAACTTTAATTCACTCATGACATCAAGAGAATGCAAATATATTACGGTATTTTTCATGATCATATTACTTTTTAGTCAATAGATTTCATATGATAAACTGTTAATGTAAAAATTCCACATATCGATTTGATCTGCTTTGTAAAAATTTAATAAACAATCTTAATCTGAAATTTCGATTACCGCGAATCACAACTATTTTCTCTTGAAAATATGGTTTTGTCATTGTTGCAACAAATTCCTTTGAATTTTTCTGACAATATTGAACATGTGGTAAGTTGCAAGGTCGGCTAGGATCATTTTCTTTATTTCTCTATTTTTCGTATGAACAATAAAAACTAAAAGTTAAAAGTTTTCAATAAGTATATCTCAAAATAAAACTGTGCATATTCATACAAAAAAGGATTAATGATTTATGACGATGTTCTCACAAGAATATAGATATGTCTCAATTGATTTGAGACAGAAATTATTAATCATGGCTAAAAGTGCTTCACAATCTCAAAATATTTTCTACTATATTGTGTATAGATGACATTACTCTTATTGTTCCTTGTTTCATAAATAATCCCTAGTCTTATTCGGACTGTATAACTAACAGTTTTTGAAATGACGAATAATACATCAATAAGAGAAAGCTTCTTCAATGGATAATTTTCAAAAATAAAATGTGTTCGTGATGTTAGTAGAATAGGATCAGTTTACAACACTCATCTACACAATATACTATGCCGAGCGCATTTTTCATGAAAAATAATAGTTAAATCTCGTTCTGTTTCTTCTAAAACATTATTATTTTAAATTTTAATCTTATATATTAGGTTATTTTGACCTATTTTTTTGATGATAGTCGTCAATAGAACGTCTCAAGATGTCAGAAATTATTTGAGTATTTATAAAATGTACTTTCTTCGAACGTGATCACATTCTACCTATTCTTAAAGTAATTTACTTCAAAGTCTCTTTCAACTATTATACATATTGATTTTGTTATTCTGTTTCTTTTTATTTATTTCGCAGCAGGTGGCTTGTCTAACTCAAGGTGATTAAATGCGTAGTTGTTATTTTATTTACAGAAAGAAAGAATGAAAATTATTATAATTGGTTCGAGACTTGTTTTTTTCAAGTATTTCAATTGAAAAACGAACGATTCACATCGTTACTCACCTTTATTTACCAAGGTAACCTCGATCGTACAAAACAATTCATATGACTTCAAGGCATGTACAACAATATTAGGTAAACAATGCAAAAGAAAAAAAGATTCATTTCAGCATTAAAGAATTACGGATATTTTAGAATCAACAACAAATGTTATTCAATTATAAATAGTTTAGATTAAATAAGAAATTATTGAATGTTTTTATATACATATATCTTCAACCAATTAAAATAAATTCATGCAAAACTTTGAGTAATAAATTTATTTCTAGATAAATATTTTCTATTTACAAATTTTAATGGATTATCTTCCTTTTTTATTAAAACGATACAATCTTGATCTTCAACCTAGTAATTCTGAGTATATCAATATTGAATCTGCCAAATCTGTTCTATATTCAGGTGCTCATATTGCTACTTCAAATCCTTATGAACATTATCATCATGGTATTGTTGTCGATACGAACACACCTGATATATCCATTATTCATTTATGGGGTCCTGATAAAGAATCGGGCCGTGTTCAAACTACTACTCTGCCAATATTTCTTGCTGGTGGTATTCATAATCTAGGCAAGAAAACACGTCATCTTTATTTAATCAATTATGATAATGATACTTTCGAAAAACAACAAGAAACAGTTAAAGTAGCAAAAGAAATGCTTGAAAAAGCTGATGATATTATATATGACATAGCTACTTTAAATTGTGAAAGTTTTGCTTGTTTTTGTCGAACAGGAAAATGGGATAGTGAACAAACCGAAAGAATCAAAAAATTATTCGTACAAAAAGGTTTAGACATTTATGAACAATTGCAAAATGCTAATACAAAAAATAGAAAGCAAATTTATTCATTATTACAAACCATTCCACCGAATACTTTAAATCAAGCAGAAGAATTATTGTATAATCAACTTTGTCAACATCATGATAATGAATCATTCGAACAAGAATAAAACATTCCGATGCATTGACATTAAAAATTTGCAAATCATATTTGAAATCTAACTTTTTTCTGAAGAAAAAAAAAACATATTCCTTATTTACAATTTGAACACATCAAATATAATTTATTAACAAAAATTAAATTTTATATTAATTACAAATAAAAATAAAGAACAAATCAAATCGAACTCGTATATCGTTGCTACCAATGACTAAACAGCAGACTTAATGAGACTGTGAGAAAACACAAGACTTATATCACTTCTAATGTTGTTCTATCAATGGCATCTTGCATTAGTAACAGATCGGATGTGTAACAATCATGTACGAAAAATCGAATAAAATACGAGGCTTTTGTGCGTTTGATTGAATGATGTCCAATGAATTTAATATAAATTGACCTAGAGTTATATGTCTTGTTTTGATGATAGTATCGTTAGCAGAGTATATGTAGCTAAAATAATAATAAGAAATATTCAAAAGAAAAAAGTAGATTTGAAAAATTTCAAAGCTTCAACATTGCCCGACTTTGAAAAAGCTTCGTAAATTTCTATCAGATCGATTAAAATCTTAGAAATTGCTATGAACTCTTGAGTATATATAATATATTACTCAATTAAAGTCATATCAAAATAGTATAAAAGATATTCTACTTTTAAAACACTAGAAAATATTTTCTTCAAGAAAAAAAAAACAATTATTTTAGTTTAACATATGTATACAAAAAAAGAACGTGCTCGATATGATTTGAATGTTTAGTTTCAACATGTCCACACAGATTAGAATTTGAATATCATGTCACATATTTTTCTCATGATTATATGCCTCTAACCAGCTAAACGATCGATGATATTATTGGTATATTTTCATCTTGTGATCTGTTGTTACTTTTCCAACGGATGATCAAACCAATATCAAATTTATCCGCATTGTATTTTACCAAGCAAATTACTTCAAATTTAAGCATCACATATATATCATTTTTTTAATGCTGAAAATAGAGAAAATTCAGTCATCTAAATCAATGAAAGCTAAAGTACGCAAGTTTTATATCTTCACATGACGCATATTAATAAATGCGTTAAGATAATATCATGATCGAGTAAAGAAAAACATGTGCTCGTATTGTGTAATGTATCATAGACTATTTGTTTATTATACGCTTAGCTATTCGTTTTGCCTACTATGTACAGATAAGTAATGCAGATGATTATACTGTACCATTACATTTTCAAACATATTTTATTATATCTAACTTCATAAACCTATTTTTCGACACTATATAACGCATTACAAATGAATCCGAAGAAAGTTGTAATGAAGAAAAACATCTGTTTCATGTTCAAATAAGTAATACCATAAGTTTTAGTCAAATCTATAAAAAATAAGTTCTGAATACTGATTTAGCTTTGTTCAAAGAACCTTTAGATAAATTAAAGTTTGATTCTTGATTGCCGTTTGTTAGATTGTAATATCATCTAATATGATAATATCAATAGTAGAAAATTCAGATAACTATGACCGAATCTAATAATTACCACGATAAAATGTGATTCTAATTGTCAGGATGAATTTTATAGACTTTGACACTAGAAAATATACAATGTGCATATAGGTCATCTTGACTCAAACGAAGAAACATAGGATATTTCTTCCGACTTGCTCAAATGTGGTATTGATAGATAAAAATATTTTATTATTTGTCTGATATCATTATTAAAACTAAAAATCCTATTTAGTTTTTTTTTGCTTGTACTGGGAAAATACTCAGTTGATATATAACGACCTCTATCAAGATTGGGTCTATATATGCTCGATTTATGTCTAGTTTAATTTTTGAACTTTATATGATTGTTAAAATGCTAAGATTCAATTTTTAAAAACATAAATATCAACTTAATATAAATATCAAATTCATGTCCAATCCTATCATCATCAATGACTCATATCGTTGTTATATTTTGTTACTTTCCTTTATTTGGATGACAACAACGACAATTACCATATTTATTATTCTCGATTGACCGAGTTTTTTGATTGTTTTCTTTTCCTTTAGACAATATTATCTCTCACACTTTCTCATTCTATCTCATTAAACATTCCAGTCACTTTCTAAACGCATAATGCAGTCATATGAAGAAGCTCCTCCACCATATCCTGGTACAATACCTAATGCTACTTCAAATACAGTAAGACCCAAAGGTGATTATAGAGGTGTACCAGTATATGAAGTATCTTCGAATGATACACCTATTTGTAAGTATTTTGTTTTTGCAGTTTAAAATAAAACAAAAAAAACAACCTGTTCTTTTTTGTTAGATAATGAAATGAGTTATCAACAAGTACCGGTAACAGAGGCTAGACCAATTCTAGTTGGAGCACATGCTGTTCCGCTCGGTCGTAATCCAATTCATTGTATTTGTCCTCATTGTCATCAACAAGTTGTTACACGAGTCGATTATGTATGCATTTGTAAAATAGAAAGAATTCTTTTTTATTTGCATTTTATCTATTTAGTATTCTGGTTCGTTTGCATGGCTTATGTGTTTGTTACTTACGGTTATTGGGTAAAGCAACATTTTTTTTTTGTTCATCCTTTTTTTGTTAATCATTTATTCTCTTTTAGTTGTATACCATGTTGTGTAATTCCATTTTGTGCAACATCATGTCAAGATGTAACTCATATATGCCCATGTTGTTCAATGGTGGTTGGTCGTCGAAAAATTCTTTAAATGTTACTTTTTATTTCTTTTTTGTATTTTCTCCTTTTTTAAAAAGTATAATTATGAATATTTTTCGCTAACCATGCACTTCTATTTTTTTCACCTTTCTCTATTTATTAAGACAAATGCTTGCTAGTTTGTGCTTGTTTTTTTTTTTTGTTACTAGTCGTTTCGTTTCTTGCCTTTACTCTATTACAAATAAAAATAAGATCTGATCTGTTTGCCTTCTATTTTTTTGTTTAATGAGAATTAAAATTATTTCGCAAAAAAAAAACATTGTATTTTGATAATTTCTAGATTACAAATAGGAACACTTAATGTCGTTACGTACCAGTGATTCTCCAATAACATCAACATCCATAATGAAAAAATCATCATTACAATCGGATGTAAGATTAAAATTTTTATAGGAACTAATTGATTGCAATGATTTTTTTAAATTTTATATTTAAGGAATTAAAAGATCGTACAGAAGAATTAAAACAATCGTTGTTAATATGGCGTCATATTTTATTACCTTTAAATAATTTACTTGAATGGGAACATAAATATGATCCATTTGTTATTTTTGGTATTATTACTTTTATTTTCATGTAAGATAAAAATTTTGTATCAAAGAACAATATATATATATATTTAATTATTAGTTTTATACTTCAAGCAAATCCACCTATACTTACACTTGTTAGTTGTGTTGTTCTGATTTTTGTACTTATTGATTTGCTTGTACCAATTGTTATTCGTCTTCTTTTTAAAAAAGATAATTGGTTAGTTGTTTAAAAAAACAAAAAAAAAGATCATTATTCTTATTTTTTTATTGTAGGACATCAGCTAAAGATGCTAAATATACTCGATTATGTGAACGTATTGCTAATTTTGAACAACATATTAAAAAATTATGTGAATCAGGTTTAAAAATGCGCAAAGAACGACCACTTATGGTTATAGATTAATTATTCATTTTTTTGGTTTTTTTGTTTAAATTCAATATTAATTTTAGTATTTAATGATTGGTGCAATTCTTCTTTCGTTTATTGCATATTGTGGTCAACGTGTTGATAATCTTCTTCTTAGTTATTTAACAAGTAAATTTTCTTTTGAATTTTAGAAATATAATCATTTTGAAATTATTATTCTTTTAGCACTTATAATTTGTCTTATACCTGGTATTCGTCATCGTCAATTAATTCCATTTATACGTCAACAAATTAGTGATTTTTGGAATAATAAAAAATCAACATCAAATGTACCTGTTTTAAATTCAACTCCAACAACATCATCATCATCATCAGTTAAAGCATCAACAGTTCTTCGTTCAACACCAAATCAACCAATATATACACTTTATTCCACTACGTCATATGGAAGTAATAAAACAAAAGCTCAATAATTATAAGAATAAAAAAGAACAAAACAAATGACAAATACTCAAAACTATTTTCTTGTACCTTTTTTTTTTATCTCCTGACACCTGTATAAAATGTTACTTTAAGTGTATAGATTCTCTATATATATATATCGTGGTTATATGTATCAAAATCTTTAAAAGACAAGAATAAAAACCAACGATTTGTGTTTACATAGATATTATATGATCAAAATTTATTGATATACGTTTGTTCCTTTTCATTTCCTATTCAATAAAATGTATTACAGAAAAATCTTATCTTTTAATTTTTAATTTCCAAATAGTAGTATAAATAAATTGAAATGGCATTAAATGTATTCTAGATAGACACATATATATATATTGGAATAAAATTATAGACAAATAATTTTTCTTACTGGAATTGAAATCTTTTTGGTAAGTCTAATCTTTTTGTCTTTTTTTTTCTTTAACATAATTCAATTCATCATAGATTAGTATATATCACTTGAATAAATGTCTATGTCGATGTACTTGTTGTACTGCTCTCTCTCTCTCGACATGATGAGAATGATGTAATTTTGATAAAGAGTCTATTTCTAATGCTTATATATTTAAGTATGATTTGAGCATGAATATTAATAAAAAATGAATGTTTAATTAATTTTATTCGAAATATTTTAGTAACGAATTAGAACGATCTAATTTTAAGAAAGTATAAATGGGTATCGGTACTAACGAGATTTTAATAAACCTTGTTAATTGTATGTATATATTAACATTTAATAACCTACTATTATTTGATTTTTAAGCAATGATATTTATTATAAAATTCAATTGTATATTTTCATTTTGTTTTTGCACTTCGTGATATTTAGTTTTTATTATTAAATTAATCTTTTATTATCTCTATTTTAAAATATTGTTATATTCTATACTTTTGTATCAATATAAGTTTTATAGCTAATTATGTCTAATGAAAACTAGAGTCACTTCTATTATTTTATAATGTATCTTGGCATGTCATATAATTATTATTCATTTCATTAATATACATTATTTCAGTTTCAATAAATATCCATTCAGATAATTTCATGTCAGTCTACAAGACGACATCGATTATTATGATTTTTGTTTTTGTTGAATTCAAAACATTGAAGACAAAGAATAAAATTCAATTTAAGCAAACTTTTATTATATAACAAATATTTTCAACGAATTTTAACATAGTTGATATTGTGTCTCTGCTTGATAGTTAATCTACATTGTGTACCAACAAAGCGTGACTTTTCCTATTCTTTACATCACGAAAAGAGAACGAAAAGGTATATTTTTACAACCATTTGTATGTTTTTTTTCTCATTGAATGAATAATTGATATGATCACTCCGCTCGAGAAGAACGAATCTTTTTATATCATTCAGATGAAATATATTGAGTGTTTCTTATTTCGAACTTACATTTCGGAATGTATAAAGCTGGTAATATTCAAATAAAAAAACTCGCAACTTGTATTAAAAGACGTACACGTACTTAAACAAACACTTCAATATTTGTTTACATTTAATTCCGACTCTCGAAAGAAAAATTTTGAACTTTTCTATAAGAATTTCGATGTACTGCGTAAATCTAGTGATCTGATGAAACAACAAACAAATATTTGAACCTACACGTAAGTCTTGTAGCTCCATTGTCTATGCTAAGGTAGTATAATGAATTTGAAAGAAGAGAAATTCGATTAATATGTATAGATATTTCATATAAAATAATGAAGAAAATAATTATTTTCGTGACGATAATTCTCATTCAATTGCTTAAATATTATTGAGAATGATGAATAATACGAGGAGTCTTTTTTTAGACCGTAAAAAAAATACAATTAAATATCAAGATAACATCGTCGACAGTTGTTATCGTCATCCATTTGACTTTGATCACTTATCGACTATTCATAGTATAGTCAAAGATGTTGACATAATAATATCTTACAGTATTGTGTCATTATTATTTAATATGAACATAATCGTATTTCACTCATAGCTTACAGATAATGAAATCAAAAGAAATCTTATCAATGATTAGAAAATGGAAAATCATAAAATATTTTTTATATTATATTTTCTAACTACAACTTTTTTTTTCTTTGTCATAATGATTTGAATATGAGTTTTTGAAAAAATATTAAATTTCAATTGTAATTCATATATGTACATAGAAATATACGTGAATTGATTATCTTGCAAAAAAAGATTGTCCTTAATAAGATTTAAAAATAGAAATATATTTCTTGACTTGACGACAACTTTAAGTGCAATAAACAAACATTTATTTCCATTAATCTATACAACATTTCAGCAATGCATTATCAATTCAATTGACATTTGTCATGTTTTATGACGTTAATTATTGATAATGATTCATCGTTTATACACTCATGATTATAAAGACTTCCTACGTTACATAATTTATCATAGGATACAATAAATATACATATCCGAAAATATTTATTTTATTATATCTATCTTTGATTTTTTTGTTTTTGTTGTACGATTTGTAAAAAGAATATTCTTTATCTCATTTTCTTCTGATTTATAACAAATAATATCGTAAGAAACAAGCACTTAAATATAAATATTCTAAGTTCTATCAAAAAATAATCAATCATACAGTGTGTATACTGTGACATAGCTTCGATAATTGCAAACGAAAATTAAGTCAATTAGTATACGAATGTTTGCAATTCGGAATGCAGAAATATGCGTTGATCTCTTTTTTTAATGAGTTTCAAAATTGCGAAAATTTTTATTATAAATTTTATTCTATTGATAATTTTAATATATATAATTGTGAGAATAAAAGATCATACTACATTTTAAACTAAGAACAAAAACTTAACATGATCAACAAAAAATAATTTAATTATCTCATGATATCAAATTACCAGAAAATATTCAAACTATATTTTACGAATTGAAACGTCGAATATTGTCGATTAGCATATAATAAAAATTTATGCAGAAAATTTTTTTTGTCGACTAAAACTATTGATTGTTTGATAACTGAAATAGTGTTTGAAATTGAAAAACTCATTAAAAATGATATCAACATAGATTGCGAACACTTAGTTTTTATTTACAATTAAGATATAGCCTACTATGATTAGGTTTATTATTATTGATTAATCTCTGCTAGGTTTTTTTTGTCTATAAAAATTATTTTGATTGATTTTTAAAGGAATGAAACAAACACGATGAACAATCAAAAGTAATAACTGCTCTGCATATCATCAGATGCTTTCAAGAGCAATACATATGTCATGTTAACAGATGTGTTCATGTTTTATTATTAATTAAACTTTCAAAAAATATTTTATCAAAAAGAAAGACATGATGATTTATATTTGAAGTTAAGATAAAGAAAAATTTATTCGATTTTTAAGATTCAAATTTTTTTTTCATGTATAAATCAATAAAAAAAAAATTTTATTTTATAAAAATAATCAATATATTTTGGAAAATATCAAGCGCTATTTTCATAATATTTAATTTTCATTTGTTTTCTGTTACAGAAAATAATAAATTATGCCAAAAGTTCGACGAAAACGACTAACTACAGCAAAAAAACGACCAACTACAGCAAGAAAACGACCAACTACAGCAAGAAAACGACCAACTACAACAAGAAAGCGACTAAATCAACCGAAGAAACTTTCAACAAAAGCTACAACAATTTCTGTATGTCAAAGTTAAATTCTTATATTTGTTTTTTTTTACTCAAGAGGAAATGATTCAAATAAGCGGGGGTAGAAAAAAAAATGATTTACTAAAAATTTCGATCATATATCATATTGTTTTCATTTTCATAAAAATATCATTTTTGTTATTCATTTGTCATTCTTTACTATGTTCTACTAACGTCATACATATTTGAATAAAACCTATTTGCTTTATTTCACATTGTTTAATCCTGATTCATCACTTAAGCTTGTTCTTTTTTTTTCTCCATCTTACTATATTTGGAATTTCAATTGTATTGACTTTAAATAGAATCAACCAATGAAAGCTGTTTATTTTGATCTTGTTAATCAACCTAATGCATCGATTAAATCAAAATCGACAGGAAAATTTATTCAATTATCAAAACCACCAAAGAATTTAAAAGTATCTGATGATTGGGATGTTCAACCAGGCGATGTACTTTCATGGAGTGAATTTCGACCAACAGAAACTTTTTTGTAAGTTTTAATTTAAATAAAAGTTTTTTTTTAAATTTTTGTTTTGTTTCTTTATTGTAGTGTCACATCAGAAGGAACACTTTTAAAGAATCCTGATACATCTGGTTCAGGTTATTTAACAATTCCACTTGCAATAACTTCTCAATTTTCTGATGCTATCGATTATTTTTCTTCGGTATTGGATTCTATTGGTCGTAATTATGTTTCATCAATTGAAATTACATCAAATGATTCATTCTTTGTCAAAAAATTTTCAAAAGAACTTCCAAAATCAATCAAAAATCGAACTGATATATCATATTCATTTGATCCAAATGATGAAGTTCTCTATGTTACAATTGAATCAAATCCTAATCAATCTCAACAATTTCAATTAGAAACAACTAAAATAGAAGATATTATTCAATGGATATCAACAAGCAATGAAACAAAAACTAAATTTATTGTTAAATATAATTTTGAAGGAAAAGAAACATGTAGCAAAGTTCCTTGTGGTATTATTATGGGTTTACCACCTGGATGGCAAAGTGAACAACAAGGTTCATTATTATTTAGTGAAAATAAAATACAAGGCGAATGGAAATGTGAAGGACCAGAAAAAACAAAAGAGAAAGCACAAAAAGCGATTGAAAAACATTATAAAGGACTTGAAATTGAAATAAAATAATAAAATAATTTTAATTGTAGATTATAGAAAAAATAAATAAAAGAATTTTTTAAACATGGCTTTGACAAGTATAAATAATGAACAACCAGCTCGATATTTTGATTTAGTTAACAAATCAGAAACATTAAAACGAGAAAATGGTCTTTCAATAGATGATTCTACATTGAAAAATTTTTCAGAGAATCGAACTTCTATTCCATCTGATTGGGATGTTAGTTTTGGTGATGTACTAAATTGGTCAAAAGATCGTCCAACCGAAGTCTATTTTGTTCTTGAAGATCGAACTTTATTAAAAAATCCTGATCGAAGTGGATCAGGTTATTTAACTATTCCATTTAATGTTACTAGTAAAATAAATTCTTTAGTTATAAAAACTTATTGTAAATTGTTTATTTCTCTTAGGAAATATTCGAAATGCATTACTTAAATATCAACATGTTATTGAACGTATTGGAAAAAATAATATATCAACAATTGAAATGCATCCTGAAGATATATTTATTAAAGAAAATTGGGGTGAAGTACCACATGAAATACTTTCATCTAATGTTCAATTTAGCTATGATCCAACTGAAGAATTTCTTTATGTTAATCTTCCACATATATCAAAATCAAAAGCATTTAAATTAGGTTCAACAACCATGAACAATATTCAAATATGGTTTACAGGGTAACAAAATAAAAAAACGAAAAAAGAAAAAGTTGGAAAATTCCAATTGTTTTTTTTTTGTTTTGTTTTATATCATAGTGCTATGGAAGATCAAGCATCTTTTCGAATAAAATATAATTTTTCAGGTTCTCAATTTCATAAATATCATGATATATATAAATTACATAATCTCAATTTTTCTTTACCACAAACTTGGTCAGTAGAACCAGGTACAACAGATATTGGTCATGATCATTGTAATGGTGAATGGATTTTTCACGGTTAATTTAATTCTTTTTTTCAAAAATAAACAAAAGTGATATTTATTTTAAATATTATTTTAGGCGATCGTAAACATTTGAATGAAGCCAAAAAAAGTATTCATGATTTTTATAAAGATCTTCCAATTACAATTGAAGATATACATGAAAAATAAATTTTCAATGACAAAACGATTCCTCATACAAAAACAAAACGAATGATAATTACTGAAAATGTTTCTATAGTATTTTCTCTCTTCTTTTTTTTTTTGTTCATTTCTATAATTTCCACTGCTTTATTCACTTTTCCACATACGTTTTTTTTTATATTATTTAGTTCTACTAAAAGTGATAATAAATGAATAGATACTATGTCAAATTTTAATCAAATTTATCTATAAAAATCTTTTTTTTATACAAAAAAATGATTATAAAAACAATATATATATAAATTTTTTCTTCAATATTTGAGACTTTGTGTATTGGTACAACTATTTGCTTAGTTTCATACAATATTGCATAGAATGATTAAAGCCAATAATGAGATTAAATCATCTCGTTTGATAACATAAAAATTAATCATTAGAATGTCAATATAAAATTTAATCATCGATGAGGATATATATCACGCATCTTCCTATTTGTACTTGGTGGATCTGCTGGTGGTGGTGTTGTTGGAGTGGGGCATGCTACTTCATCTAAACCCCGTGCATCATCGACATCGTTGTTATTATGCATAATTTAGGTTTATATTCAAGTTTGAACAAAAATTTTAAACTGATAAATTCTTCTCAATGCACGCTTTTTATACTTGCTCGTCAGAGCCTTTTTTTTCTGTTCTTTTCCTTCTTACACAACATGGCGTGGCCTACGTTGGAAGTCATGGTGTACATAAGCCACTCTTTTGTTGCAATGACTCAACCCACTGACGTGAGCAAAATCACGATAGTGAATCAGATCGAATATTGGAATTAACCATGTTTAAATACTATTAAATAAAAAAACCGTTGTCCTCCCCCCACGATCTATAGACAAGCCGGAAGAAAGGTGCAACATAACAACATTGTTTATA